>KZ805376.1:0-168032 GCA_003073855.1 Periconia macrospinosa
GTGTGCGTGCTTCCTATGTGTAGTGCGAGGGGAAATTATACGTCCGAGTTGAAATCCACTATCCCAACTTTTATTCTTCTTTCTCCTCTTGACTAACCTGGTTCCACAGAATCATCTACAGAGAATCGAATCAATGAGTTGAATTAAGGAAAGAGAAGAAGGGTACTTACCGCGGATATCGCAGTATTAAGATACGGTACAAAGTTAAAAGATAGTAGTTGATTATGTGTTTGAAGTGTCGTTGTATAGTCTTTCTAGATAGTTTAGATGTCGTGGATTAAGCAACGAAGGGAGGTAAATTAGGGATTAAGGGTTTATGTTAGAGGGAAAGGTTAGTGCGAGTAGAGGAGGAGTATGTTGGTGTATCTCACGCGCGGGGGTGGTGGTGGTGGTGGGGGTTGTTGACGGCGGAGGCGGAATAGGTGGAGGAGGAAGCGGCGTTGTAAGATTCGCATGGTGGGTGGACGGGAAAATAATGTGTGGTTGGATGTAGTGGGGTGGTGGTGAGTTACTAAAGTTGAGGGTTGGAGGTAGATAATAAAAAAGAGAAGAAGAGAAACGGAAGTATGATTTATAAAAATGATTTATTAGAGTGTAAGGTAGTGAAGATCGACGTCGGGCTTGAGCAATCGCGATTGGTTAAAAAGGTTAATCGCTTACCATGGTTAGATCATTTAAGGAAGAAGTAGCACCACATACACAGCACCTATGGCAGGTAATTGCTGACATGTCCATGCATGGTATGTAAGCAATTGTGCATGCGTGCGGCGTAGTATACCATTCATTATTTAACGCTCACTCCCAGACATATTAAAGCCTGCATTTGCCCTCTTATTTTTTATTTTTATTTTTTTTTTTTTTTTCAATCTGTTCTTTCAGGCTGTCAACTTCAGCCAAAACAATTTCCAAACTCATTTCTTTCTTCACAGATTCTTTATTGTTCTGTTTGCCCTACCTTATGATCGCGACACCATACCTGCAAATTACTGGTATGAGACCTGGCTCGCTCTCACGTTTAGCACGCGGCTCATCATCGATCGCTGCTCGAAACTCATCTCATTCTACCCTTGGACGTCTCTGGCAATCGTCTGGTAGCTTGGATTTCCCAGCACTCGTCCCTCGGCAGAATCTCCCGTCACGTTCACCGTGTCGTCGCACAATCACAATGTCGGCGCCGGAAAAAACCATACGCGATCATTATCTCGCATCGCCACCGATTTCGCAAAATAATGCACCAATTCCGTCAGAGGAAAGTTCCCTACGCGATGCATATCTCTCAGGCATGCCCGCTGAACACAAATGGGGCTGGGTCATCTATCGCTGCACCTACACCGACGACTCGGCGTGGGCGCGCTTCCGCGCCCGCGTGGAAAAAGAATCGCGTGAGAGCCTCGCAGAGTCTGATGTTCCCGAGATCGCGGAGCGTATGGAATGGGTCTGGGTTGATGACGATCGCAACGCTCTGGACGGGGCGTCGACTGCTGCACTGCGTGAACGATTCCGCGCGTGGAGGGAAGAAGAAATCGCACGCCAGCCGGGAGATTACGATTTTGAGGTTATCCCGCGTTGGCGGTATTTTATAAAGATCGACCAGGAGGTAATGGATAGCCTGGTAGAGTCACTTCCTGACGACACGCGTTGGTTGGAACATGCGTTTGTGAAGTTTGTGGATGAATTTTGGGATATGCCGGATGATAAGTATCCGCGATCAGCTATTGACAAGGACGATGATGGGGGGGAGCAAAAGTATGATTTAGAGCCGATTGAGGGCTGCACGAAGGAAGATGTTGGGTTCATGCGAATAATGCCGGACATGATAAATGCAAGCTTCTATTCAGCGCTGTGCGGTGATGAGAACTTTTGGGGGGTATTTTACCAACGTCCGCCTTGGATTGTGAAATACTAAAGTCCACCTGGCCCGCTTCGTAAGCCTTATCTTTACGAGTCATGTACAATAAAGGCAAACATTCACCTGTGAGATCCAACCACCAGCCATCCAATTACAATACCACACCTTTGATCTGTATCACAGTATATGAGTTTCATGCGATATCATGGCCCAAAATCCGACGACACTCACTCTGCAATGGCAAGATGAGTGTCTTTCTTCCCTATCCAGCAACTCCGCACCTGCCTTAGAAACGCCAACAGGGCGCCCGTATAGGTCTCGGAAAGAGAGACCGTGTGATGCTTGTCGAAAACGGAAAGTTCATTGCCAAATGCCTGATGCAGCCCCTTGTCAGCGTTGTCGACGCACGGGTCAGGCATGCACTTTCCTTCAACGGCCTACACGGAGACAACGTATACATAGAAACAGGTGCTACCCCACTCATCAAGCGAAAAAAAATCTTTATTCGGATGAGTACTAACCGAGAAAAGGTCGTCGAAATACCATGATCAGCCATCTGGTTTTGATCCCAGTACATTCGAAACGATGCAAGAGATGTTTGATTCGAACATCGAGCATACTTGGAGCCCTGCATCAGACTTAAGCTCGACCATCACGCCAAAGGTGCTGAATCATTCATTTCACATAGCTCTCGCGGAAGGAGGCCTCTCTGAAGCCATTGATGGATCAAGCATCTCACCCTCTGGCACTTCATCAGGAGGCCAGGCCAACACCCCTCCAAGTAACATCGTCAGAGGTGAAAGCGGAAGCGGAAGCTTGACATTCGACAAACAAAATTTGTCTTCAGATAGACCCGAGTATCGTCAACAGTCTCTCGAGTATATACCCGGGGCTTTTACATTCTACATTGGCCCCACTGGAACTTCAGACGCGTATCTACTTCAGAGACAAAGCTTTGTCGAAAGTAGTTGCACCAGAAATGTAGCAACAGGGTTGAAGTTCCGTTTGGCTGAGAGGTCAGATTATACAACTAGTGATTCAGCATCAGTTGGTCGTTCCACTGGCACCGCCGCGCTGCCTCCCACGGTTTTTGGTATTACTGATTACTCTATTATAGACAATGCAGAACCCCGAATGGATCCAGATCAAATGGAGCATCTCTGGGCTGAGATGTGGAAGGTTATCGACCGACACACGGCCTGGCGACTCGTGCGACTTTACGTCCGCTTTGTCGAACCGTACTTCCCACTTCTTGACTCTGGTCAAATGATAAAAAGTCCGGAAGAATTAGGTTCCATGACGTTGGCGCTGTTATCAGGCATATGCGCCACTGCAGTTCCATTTTCGGTCTACGACGAGGCTCTATATACATTGTTGCCAAAGCCACCCTCTACGCAACAACTTTATCGGATATGCTGGTCAGCCCTATGGCAAGAATTGCATGCGCCCACTCTACGCACAATCCAAGCATGTCTGATTCTCCAACACCGACCGCCGTCCAATCCTGTGCTGTCCGCTACGGCTTTTCAGTGGTCCCTAATGTCCACGGCAGTGGCGGCTGCGCAAACTATCGGACTGCATCGAGAACCAGCCTCCTGGCATCTCGTACCAGTTGCGGAAAGAAAACTTCGTCGACGACTGTTTTGGGCGCTCTACACCATGGAGAAATGGTTCGCGCTTGCGCGAGGAATGCCGAGTCATATGACCGAGGATGAGCACGACGTTGACATGTTAGACACACAAGACCTAGAAGGAAGCTTCTGTACCAGCAACGTTTCACAGGCCCACTTTGAAAATCTCGTGTCTTTAACTACCATATTATCCGAAGTTCAAAGGGCCTTTTTTACCATACGTGCCACAAAAACCATGTCGAATGACCTGCACGCAAGCCTCGAGGCTGCTCGTCCTCTACGTCAGAAGCTCCGTGAATGGAACGAACGATTACCTACAAGTCTCAGGAATCGACAACGGTTAAGCGACAATGAACCAAGTGAAATGGATCCTCAAGGTTTGGACTCTAATGCCTCTTTACATCTGTCTTATATTGCAGCCCACATGACTCTCCTGCGAGGCTTACTTCGGCCGTTGGACAAATGGTCCGATATCGTCAAACACTCTCGCCAAGAAGCAGAGTCTCTTTATGAGATGGCTTTAGCGGTTGTCAAAGGTGCTATCATCTGCGTCAAAGAGCTTGTGGAGTTTGTACAGGGTCTCCGAGATGCGCAGTGGAATGCGTTTTGGCATAGCTGTAAGAGTTTTCTTTGTTCGAACAGCTTTTTTTTTGGTGGGCTTGATTAACGATGCCTGCGCGCAGGGAGCCGACCTAATTTCGCGATTGCCGGCTCGTTCATGATTCATTTATTGCATATCACTACACCGCCTGCAAATTCTACTAACGACAACTTGAACTTCAAGCCGCAGTTAGAGGAACTGCATGTCCTGATCAAAAGATGGCGTTGGGCTAATAGAGTCTCATCCAACAGTGCGGCAGGAGCAAAAGGTCTGACCAATCTTGGTTTATTCAAAGTGGAGACGTTGTTGGCGTCCCTAGGCACTGATGCGTTGCCCGTATAATCCTCTCAACAAACCATGGCATACATAGGTAACTATGAAGGACTAGCACAGGTTCAACATGACTCTTCCCTCATCCTTCGCGCATTCGCCATCGTCCTCGTCGATCTTGCTCGGAATCGGCTTATTAGCCAACGCCGTCAACCTAAACGCATGACGGCGGTCACCTGGGGCATAGTCGAGAGTCTGCGAATGTTGCGTTATGCGCTGGTCCCACAAGACGATAGTTCCAGGCGCATAACGGACACGGCAGGCAAAATTCTGCCCCCTGTTGATGTAATCGAACAGAAACTTTAACATGTAATCTGGAGTTGTGCGATTAGTGGGGGAAAAATAGTTTTGGTTGGAAGCGAATCGGGGTATATAAACTTACCAGATTCTTCCTCATCCCATCCGACGATGCTTTGCGTGTATGAGGAATTCACAAACAAGGCTTTCTGCCCGGTAACGGGGTGCACGGTCACGACGGGGTGGATTGACTTGGTGATGCCGCGTTTGAGATTGGCCATGTTGCCGTTGTCTCGGATTTCCCGCAGAATCGGGTTGGCGGTTGTGTGGACAGCATTCAAACCTTCGAGGCGTTTCCGGAACGACGGCGAGAGGCTCATGAAGGCCGTGTGCATCTATCGATCGACCACGTCAGCCACAGTCCAAAAGTGGTCTCTTTACAAAGGGGAAAAGGAGCAGAGTTACATTGGAAATGATGGTATCGCCTCCCGGGCCGTCTGGTGATTCCAGCATGCAGAAAAAGGTCAACCCGGGCGGTTGGCTCTCTGGAGACTGGTCGACGTGGAACTGGATGGGGGATTTTCTAGCCCACGACTTTCGAATCCGGAGATCGTCCTTTGAATCGTAGACAATGACAAACTCCTCGGGTCCGTTTTTCGGGTGCGGCATCCAGCCGTGCTTGTGGAGGGGCCCGAAATGAGAAGCGATACGCTTTTGTTCGTCGAAACCGACGTCGAGGTACTTTTGCTCGCGGAGGACCACGCAGCCGCGCTGGGCCACGAGAAGGGCTAATTCATCGAGACCTTCGCTCGACAGTTCTGTCTTTATTGTTTGGTTAGAGTTCGGCTTCATGGCTGCGCTGGGTCGACGGACGCCCTTACGATTTGCACTCCGCGAAGTTCGGAACCACAGTGAGGGCTCAAGTCGAAAACATCGGTGGCGGTTTTTAAAAGGTTTTGCATTGCTGGGTCTGCGCGATGGCCTGGGTCGTCATGCTCGAATTCTCCAACCGGGACGACTTTGTCGAGAGGATCATAGTGCGCTGAGCATGTCGATGTTAGCTGTATCCTCTTCATGCGACTAGTACATGGGCACTCACGAAGGTAGTCTGGGTAAAGAGGCTCCTTTGCCTGGGTGGTTTTTGATTCTGTAGGTGCAATCATCCTGTAGGGCGTTGATCCTGTCTCGTGCAGTCCTCCAATTATTGAGATATCTGCTCGGCGCCGTTGTACCCGTACCACGAAGGCCTTTTATAAACGACGAACGAAAACGTGTAGATTGAATATTCTCCACAACACTCTCATGATGTTTTTTGCAAGCGGCAAAACGTTCCTACGACTTCTTCGCCGTGTCGCCCGTCCCCCCAACCTGGGGTCGTTCGGCGAACGAGTCATGCATGATAAGGGACCTTCGGCGCTCCATCGACTATCGTGCGGCCAACACTTTCCCCCGCGATATCTAGATAAAGTTGGCCGCCGCTCCCCACAATTCCAACCGCTTCGAGTTGGCCGCTCTGTGGACACCTTCGCCCGAACGGGAGTGTATCTTGAGATTGACAGACCAATCCAAAGATGAGAAAGTATCGAGTTCCTAGGCTGTTTGTTATCTCGGCATGGCGGGTAGTGCAAACGACAGAGATCAATGTTTATCAAGCACGCACGCGGGTCAATTATATATCCACACGATGTATGTCCCTTTTCCAACACTCCACAATCCTACGACGAGGGCAGCCAATTCTCGAAAACCTCCGGACTGGAATCGCCTCACTTTTGGAAAAAAAAAAAAGAACTTAGCCCGTCCCCATCTTCAACATGGGTGAACTCGAAGTCGTCGACGATGTGAAAGCAACGCAGCCTTCTTCCGACGGAGACGAAATCTCGCGACCAGTTGAACGTGGATCCATCGTCGACATCTCCGCCGAAGCAGCCGTCAAAGCCGTGAAAGCAGGCCGAGCAAAAGACATCGACATCGCCGCACAGATCATTGCTGAGTACGGCCACGAGATGAGCAATGGATGGACGCCCGAGGAAGAAAAGAAGCTCATACGAAAAGTCGATATGAGAATGGTTCCAATCGTCAGTCTTTGAAAAACCCCTAACCAACCAACCAACCATACACTTCGCGCGCGCGCGAATGCTAACTTATCTGCAGCTATTCGTCTGCGCGACGCTCTCCGGGCTCGACAAGACTGCCATTTCCGGAGCAGCCATCTACGGGTTACGACAAGACTTGGGTCTTTCGGGAAGCCAGTACTCGTGGTGTGGATCAGCTCCCTTCTTCGGGGGTCTGCTCTTCATGGGGCCTGCGGCATGGGGCCTGCAGTACTTCCCAGCCATCAAGTTCTTCGCCTTCAACGTCTTGATGTGGGGCGTGACGGCCATGTGCATGGCTGCTTGCACAAACTTCGCCGGTCTCTTCATCTGCCGCTTCCTCTTGGGCGGTTTCGAAGCCCTTCTCATCCCTGCCATCACCCTCGTCGTCACCATGTGGTACAAACCAGAGGAGCAGCCCAAAAGAAACGCGTGCGTATTTGTTTCCCCGATTGTAGCCCCCTTTTTTTCAACACTTTTTCTCTGACCTCGCTCGCTCGCTCGCGCGCGCGTGTGTGTGCAGTATTATCCTCAATGTGATTGCACCGATTCTCAATGGGTTCATTTCATGGACGGTGAGCTACCACAAAGGTGCCTTTGCAGGATGGAAAATCATCTTCCTCGCCTTAGGCGTATTCACCTTCCTCTGGGCCTTCGTCGTGTTTTTCTTCCTGTAAGTTTTTGTGCGACCTTTTCACACTTTCAATAGAACCTCCAAAAAAAAAAAACGCTTTCCAAAAAAAAACAACCAACTAACAACACTTTCCACCACACTTCAGCCCCAACAACCCCCTCGAAGCAACCTGGCTCACAGGCCGCGAGAAATTCATCATCATCCAACGCAAAGCCGCCGACAACACGGGCGTAGAATCCAAAGTCTTCAAGAAAGAGCAAGCCTGGGAAGCCATGACGGACCCCAAGACGTGGCTCATCTGGTTCGCCATCGTCGCGCTTCAAGTCCCCAACGGCGGCCTCACGACCTTCAACACGCTCATCATCTCGGGTCTGGGATTCGACTCGTTGCACACGTCGTTGCTGGCCATGCCCCCCGGAGCCATGAGCACCCTGTCCGGAATCGGTCTTTCGTTCCTCGCGGCCACGACGCGCAAATATCGCATTGCCCTCGTCACGACGTCCATCCTGCTTCCTCTGCTCGGCGCGGTTCTTTGCTACGCTCTCCCGCGCGATAATCTCGCTGGTCAGCTCGTTGGGCTTTAGTACGTACGACCATTCCCTTTTTTACTCTTTTGAGAGAGAGAGAGAGAGAGAGAATTAGCACAATTTTCGATTAACGTTATTTGCAGTATATTGTACACATATTGGGCGCCCTACGTAACCCTAGTATCCATCTACCAAGCCAACACCGCCGGCCACACCAAAAAGTAACGTCAAAACGTTCTCCTCAACTTCCCACACACACACACACACACCATCCTCCCTCCCCTCCCCTTCCTTCCCCACCCCCCCCCCCCCCCAGTATCCCCCATCTAATTCAAGTGCAAAGGATCGTCCTATTCGCCTTCTACTTCATCGCCTGGGCCATCGGCAACATCATCGGCCCGCAAACATTCCGTCAGAGCCAAGCTCCCGTCTACACGGGCGGCACCATCGCCATGATTGTGTGCTACGTAGTGGCGATTTCGTTGATTCTGGCGTATGGGTATCTGTGCAGGAGGGATAATGTGAGGCGTGCGGATGAGGTTGCGGCGGTGGGGGATGATGATTGGTTGGATATGACGGATAGGGAGATCAAGGGGTTTAAGTATACGACGTAAGGTGAGGTAAGTAGGTTCTGGGAAAGCTTTGTTTTTTTTTGGAGAGAGAGGGAGGGGGTTTTTTGGGGGAGAGGTGGTGGTTGGTGGTGGTGTTTTTGATCTTGTTCATGCTATACGCTACTTTTCACCATTGTAAAGTCTTTTTTTTGTGAGTCTCACTCGAGAGCTACAATACACGATGGAAAAAAAAAAAAACATTATAAGATGGCGTGCGTAGGATGAAGTCTTATCTGACGGTATTTCCCAAATGTCATCCCTCAATATACCTCCCTCCCTCCCTATCATTATGAACATTCATTAACATACATGCCACGCACGCACGAGAAAAAAAAAAGAGAAGATGGCACACACATACACACACAAACCCAGCAACCAATTCATGAGCATTAACAAAACACCATAGCCACTCGCCCCTGCCCATCGTTGAGGGTGCTCGGCATCTATCCAACAAGCAATAGAGAGAAAAGAAACAAGCAGGAGTGTAGACAGCAGGCAGGAAAAAAACAACCATGCTATCCTCCCCTACCCAACTTCTCCAACCCAAAGAAAAAGAGAAAAGTAGAAAGAAAGAAAAAAAGACATTAAAACACCCAAACAATGCCGCTCGCAGTCCCAGGCCTCCCTGATCCCTTCCACCCATCCATCCCACCAAAACCCGAAAAATAAGGAGGAACAAAAAACGCCGCCGTCGCCGCTGAAATGAGATAACAACCGGTCTACCGACTCCTAGCTTTCTGATGATGATGATGATGATGATGCCCATACGAACAAGGTACGGCAAGTCGGCCAAAGGAAAAATGCACTGCAAATTCAAGTCTCGCAAGGAGGAAGAGTAAGCGCAAGCAAGCACTACGGGCCTCGCCTACCTTCGATAAGAGTAGTAGCAGACGGCGCCGATGACGACGACAAGGGAGAAGTGCCCTCCGTGATGTTCTTGACCAACCTTCCGCTGGCGCTGACGCGCTTCTGCAACTTGGCCTCGCGTTCGCGGGCTCGCTCACCTGGTGTGCTGCCATTGCCTGCCACAATCTGCGGCAGAGCCGTTAGAGTGTCGTCTCGCGGGTTGGGTTGGTTCGATCCTAGCATGGTGGTCCTCTTTGTGCCGGATTTTTGGTCGGCTTTGTGGTCGAGGTACATGCGTGCGGAAGCGCTGAGCGGTATTGGGGCGGGCTGCGTCGGAAGGTCTGCGCCGTTTTGGAGCAGGAGCTCGGCTATTGGGAATGCTTTTCGGGCAGGGCTAGAGCTGGAAGTCGTTGGGCGAACGCCGGGAGAAGTGGCGGGCGATACGGAGGCTGAAGGGGAGGCGGGGTCTGCTGCTGCTAGAGCTAAGAATACAGAGTGTGTCCCACGCGATCGATCTTTTGCGTTTGGATCTGCTTTCAATGCAAGAGCATACAAGACGTTCTGGATGTCGTTCTTCTTAATAGACGCTAGTAATGTGTCCTCTGGTGAGTTATAGTGTGATAGAGTTGGATGAATGGGCGAGACGTAGGCACGTTCGGAGTACTTGGCGGTTATGAAGTGAAGCCTCTGCTCACGGGTTGAGCCTGCCACAGGCTTCATAGCTTTGTCCAATCTCGCTTCCCAAATGGTGTTACTGATACGATTGCCGATTTTGAGAAGCAACTCAATGGTGTCCGGCGTGAAAGAAGTCGTGTCTAGAGTCAATGAGCGCACTTTACTGATGTGTGTTCCCAGAGATCGGTGGATGCCACTGCATTCAATACAGATGATGATGCCCAGGTTGATCGAAACCCAGTCAACTTTGCTTTCGGAGCCGCAGTCCGCGCACAATCGGTTGCTCGGATCTGCATCGCGTACTTGCTGCAGCAATTTACCGTCATCACCGGCACTCTCTTCTCTCCTATAACCAGGACGTTCGCCAACGGTAGCATGTCGAGCAGGGGTCTTGGAGTTGTAGTTGTTCTTATGAGAGAGCGACGGGCTCTTTCCGGTAAGAACAGACGCAATGTCGCGTCGGGTTTGGCCAGGAAGAGACTCTGTGGATGGGCGGTCGTTGCGCTTTCCAACCGATTCGACAGCTGACTGCAAAGCATTGTTTACCGCAGCAATCCAATTCTTCATGTCATCTTCGTTGGTCGCTTGATAAACACGCGTAAAGTGCGGCGTAATGACTTCAAAGCAGAACCGTCGATCTGCATTTCGGGCTTCCCGGACAGAAGCCACACGAAGATCGATAGGATCCATATGCAACTCCAAGCTCTGCTTCCAGTTTGTGTATTCCGAGAGTTTCCCCTGGTCAAGGACAATCCAAAATCTAAGCAAGTTAGCCACTGCAAGCATACTTAATACGCAACAGACAAATCACTTACTTGTGCCAGGCTTGTTTGTTAAGACCTTTTGGATCAACATGGCTGCCTGGTCTGCTAAGAGCCCACAGGAGACCTTCCTTGCGGTGCGCAGTTGAATTGGGATCAGAGCTAAGAAGAGCGCTGGGGTCCTTATCTTCAAGATCGCGGATGCCTTTAAACTTATTCGGCGGTGGAGTCCCGATACTCGCAGTAGGGTGCGTATTATCCGGACTTAGAGGAGATGCAGTCGATGTCATGCTCCCACTGGTCCCTGGCGGAGGTGGACTTAGGGTGCTATGAAACACGGGTGTGATGCTCGGTTTACGTCCAGGTATGATCGACTCGAGCGAGGAAGGTGTCCCTCTAGGTGCACTCCCGTTAGCAGGGGTCGTCGGCGGAGCTTGTGCCAGTGGAGGCTCTTCAAAAGGCTTCTTGTTCTTTTCCAAAACTCGCCTCTTCTCCTCTCGTTCAGTCCTTTGGAGTTGATATTCTTTATCGGCCTGTTTAACTTCAAAACTCAAGGCTTCTAGCTGAGGTAGCATAGTTTCGATCTTCTTGGCTGTTTCGAGGTAATACTTGGCTTGCGTATCGGCATACCGGGTAAGATGCGATAAAATCTCTTGGTCTTTACGCCCTCCGTGAAGATCTTGCATAAATGATGAGTAGTCGAAGCGTCGAAGCTCGAAGGTGCGGCGTTTTGATTGATATTTGGAGTCGGATTCTGCTCGCTTCTTCTCCTTCAGAGTGTCCTGGCGCTGCCCGAGGTAGCGACCCAGATATTGATAGTATTCCTTGCTCTCATCTTCAAAATCTTTACGTTTTGTCTCGGCCTGTTTGATGTCGATATTATATAATTTCTGGATGGGATCGATGATGAGTTTCTGTATGTTACTTGTATTTGATCGCTCATATACGAGGATTTCCTTGGCGATCTTGTCAAAGTAATGATCAATAGCTGGCTGTACTGCGTTTGCGTTGGATGTAGATGCCTCTCGCAAAGCTTCCATGAGCTCGGAGGTGGCATTGTTGCAGGCCACCTGGGCTTCCAAAGTGGATTCGGCTCGCTTTAGGACCTTCTTCCACCTAGCGCGCATATTGCCCGTCTTTTGCTCCAGCGATTTCATCGTTGCCCGGAACAATGGGCCGTCCTCTGTTTGACTCAAATCCTCGCCCGGCCGAGCGCAATTCACGTCAAGTTTGACGCTGTTGTTTGTCAGCGTTGTACTTTGGCTCGGCACCATCCCAAGACCGTACTCTGGGATGGATTCGAACGTTGGTGATTTCGGTGCGACTGGCTCGAGAGACTCTACTCTTAGGTCGTCCGTATCGCTCACTCGGGACTCGATGGATTGATTCGAAGGCACACGAAGCCGCGGGGGCACTCCAAGCTCTAAGCGTGGAGAAGGAGATGTAGGACTCCGGAGAGGTTTCGGTGCGCTCTGGACCCAAAATGTAAATGTTGCCAGTGCTTCTAGTTTGTGCGCGCGCTGATCATACTCGACGAACTGAACGGAGCTAGTCAATACTTGGAATTCTGAATGATCGGATGAGGATGAGATACCGTGCAGCTTGTTCGCCATCCCCCGCCTCGGTCCTCGCTCGGCTTTGGGGGCTTCCATTTCCAGCTCCACTGGAACTGCACAGAAGCATTGCCCGTAGTCGAGAAATCGCCCACCAGCTCGACATGGGGATCTTTGTGGAGATTCGGGTTTGCATGAAATTCCCTTGTGACCAAATTATCCAGCTCCCTTGAATTTGAGGCGAATACGAAAGTCAGACCATTTATGGTTGTATCGACAAGCGCTGGCGGGGCGGTCGAGGAAGCGCCATCAGCGTTGTAGGCATTGAGTGGCGCCTGGCCTTGTCGAATTACAAAAGTGAAGTTGAACGTCAACTCCTCGTCGGCGGGTAGTCGCAGGAGGAAAGAAGGTGGTGCACCGGCGAGTGCTGGTTCGGGGTCCTGAGCCATAATGAGCACATGTACGAAAAGTAACGAAACCATACCAAGTATCGCACCTGAATGTATTCTATGACGCTTTCATCTCCCAACTCCCTCTTGGGGGTATATCTATTAGCGGGGAAAGCGTTTGGGGCGATATTTAGAAGGGTGCGATTCCGGCTATTGGATATGCTGACGGCGGCAATGGAGACTATATCTGGTCAGTCGCATAGCTGTAGAGTATTGCAGCGAGATGCCCACATCGATTCTGATCACGGAGGAAGAGAGAACCCTCCTCGGGTATGCTGTTGACGATACCCATGGCTGTGGCAGCCTAGGTGCGGCCGCTTGGACAAGCTCGCGGCCAAGGTGTGGGAGGGTGTGACGAGAAACAAAGAAGAGAGTTGTTTGTGGCGAGCAGGCGCATTCACATGCCTGGTTGGTAAAGGGGAGGAGGTGTATGGCAGAAAATGCGCCGTGTTGGGTTCTTCGGTCGGACTCGGGGGATTGCAATTAATATAGAGGAGGTAGCTAGGATACCGCAAATGCGATGGTGGGGACGTCGGGGTAGTTATCGCCAGCACCGATGGTAAGCCACCGCAACGGGGGGATGGTAAATTTGGCAGAGCGCGCGCTTGGTTCGAGGCGGCGGTAGAGGAGGGGGTTATGCTACTGTGTTGAAATGTATAGTGGAGGTGGGGGAGGGATAATGTAGCCTTGGAGAGATAGCACTGCCAGTGGGGGGAGGGGGGGAGAAGAAGAAGAAGAAGGTTAAGGCTGAAGGGGAGAATGAATTGGGGAGCGGTCTGGGATATTGTATTGTTCTGTTTTTGTGGTTTCCAATGTTGGGGAGGATGGCGGGTGGTTGTGGTTGAAGGCGAGGGGGAGGGGAAGACAGGTGCAAAGTGGTATATGTAAGTAGTATTAAGAGAGGTGGTGAATGGATGATCCTGTACTGAAGGGAAAGTGAATAGAGAGGTAGCGCGTGGGTAGCAGACGAGGTAGAAGCGGGCAGTCGCAAAGCCCCAGTAACGAGGTATGGTATGGTATAGTAAACCCGCGAACCCACGAATGGCTGTCGCTGTGCAGGCTGTTCTGTACGCAGTGTGTACTGTACCTGCCTGCATCGGGGTCTACTCGCTGCCGATCATTTACGTCAGACGCGCCGAAGTCTGTCTGTGTTATAAACTGGGTCCGTCCCCGAAGCATCACTTGTCCGCGCCGTCCATGTAACTTATTCCAACGTTGCTGATGGAGCAGTACCATGTACTGTACGGTATTGCGGTATGCAGGTGCAGCTGCATGCAAGGGTCTGCTTCGCGAATGAACCACGTACCTACTGTAGTAAAAACCTCTCTCTCTCTCTCTCCAAGCCCTACAACGACTGAAGAATCACATCTCAACCCCCATTGATGACCTCCCCATCCGTGTCAAATGAGCAACGGGTGAGGTGTGAGCCTGCGGCCCTGCGAGGCCTCCTCCGCCGCACTGCCCGCTGGTTTGCTACTTCACATCGACGGCACGGCACAGTCAGCGCCCACCCACCCCCGGCGCCGTGACACTATACCAGCACTACTGTAATAACTATCAACCACCACCACCATGATCCCGGTCCCATCCACTTGAAACAGTCCGCCATCACCAAATTATCCGTCTCCAAGCATAGACACATGTACTGTATGTACGTACGAGACGAGTGCAGCGAGTGCAGTGCGTAAAAGCTAAAGGATCGCGAACGAAACCGACGACAGCGACACAGGCCCAGGCGATGATCACCAGGAGGGTGAGACATGGGCACGGATATAACCTAAGTACAGCATGATCACCGTTCCTGTATTGCTTGTCTGCCCTGCCTAGTTCAGGTACACTGCGCGAATATATATACACACATACGTATACACAACACACTCATTCTCCAGGCAACAGCCACAACGGCGTCACGCGAGGAAAATGGCTTGAACATGCACGTGTAAGTTAGGGGAACAAGCATAATAAAGCAGCAGCGTTGATCACCTGGCGCGAAGGAAAAGCAATGCACTGAAACTTGGTGCCCGCTTGACAGGCGCCATACATAAGGTCGAGTTCGACATGTGATAGACAATGCTGTGTGGTGATGGATCGGAGATATCTCGGGTAGAATCCTGCATCTAATCTAGATAATCTAAACATATCAATTGGCAACATTATCGTCACAACTTCACCCATTGACTGTGGCGTTGAAGTAAAACACAACACCGACCTGTCCTGTCATTACCCCCCATCATGGCCGCCTACCGCATCCCCACACTCCGCAGCCTTCTCCGCCAACCGCTCGCCAACCCACGAGCCTGCCAGCGTCGCTGGGCCCGCGTCCTCGACGTCCGCTACCTCGCAACCCACAGCGACCCGGACGAGCGCGTCCTCGCCAAATACAAAGCACAACTCGAATCCAAAGCGCGAGAAAAGGGTCTAAAGGACGTATCCGAACTCAAGCAAGCCTACAAGGACAAAATCGAACAACTACGAAACGAAGCCGCCGTCCCAGGCGCAACAGCACCACTCACACCTCCGCCCACACCATCACCAACCTCCTCACCCACCTCCTCCACCACAAAACCCTCCAACCCACCACCTCCCAAAAGCTCCCCCTGGCCAGCACCCCCCGCACCCCCAACCACCTCATCATCCCCCTCCCCACCCCCCGGCGTAAAAACCCTCGACTCCTTCCTCGACGTCGCCAAAATCTCTCCACTCCCCAACACCGAAATCGAAACCCTCTGGCGACTCCGACACGCGCACAACCCACGCTCGCTGCACTTCACGCTCCCCTCGACAACCTTCACCACGCTCCTCCAAACCGCCAAACAACACCCATCCTTCGTGCTCCCTCTCCCGCGCGAAGTCCCCAACGCGCACACCGAAGTCTCGCACTCCCCAGCATCCCACCAAGCCGCCGAGCTCCACTACCTGCAATTCACGCACCCGCACCCGCACACAACAACACTGCTCTTCACCACGCTCGCCGAGTTCAAACTCCGCGGCGAGTTCGCGACTCCACATACCACAATCACGTTCCACGCGGAGCTGGGCGGGAGTCATGGGTTGGTGCTGGGGCAGGGCGAGGTCATGGAGGGTAAAGGCGTGAGTGTGGACGACGCGAGGTGGTTGGTCATGTGCATGCAGAAGTTTTACGTAGTAAGTAATACCGAAGAAGAAAACGCGGACAAGAGGAGAGAGCTGTTGAGTTTGTTTACCAAGGGGGATCAGGGGTTTAGAGTCGAGCGTTTGTTGGAGGAGGCGGAGAAGATTGTGTAAAAAAAAAAATTTATTTGATCGAAGCGTTTGTAACTACTACCTTATGTATGTCACCCACCCCAGTATAGTATAGAATTATTTAACTATGTATTTATCTTAACCCTTTTTGTACCAAAATAAATACTACAAAATGTGTACATTCCCCTTCCTTACCTCCATACCTACACATCAATATTGCAAAGAAAGCAGAGCAGAGCAAAGCAAGGCAAGCTAACGTTAATTACGGTTAACGGTTATCGGGGTCGAGTGAAAAGTATGTTCTTTTTTTAGTGGGCGTTGGTTTATATATAGGTAGGTAGGGAATTTGCGGAAGATCCCCGGGGGTGGGTAGGGATGGAGACTGGGAGACTGGAAGACAGAGATATTGTGTGTGGATGATGACGATGTTACATGTTTTTTTTTTCTTCTTGTCTAGGCAGTAATTATTGGTTAAGTACAACTTTTCTCCCAACGCGCGCGCGCGCGCGCGGTGCTTTGTTGAAGTCTCACCTCCCTCCCCCAATTTTCTATTATTATTATTATTATTATTATTATTATTAAGAATCAAACGAGTTAAGATAAATCAAGGTACGGAATATAAGTGAAGAGGGGTGTACCGCGTAGCTATTCTATTGACACAAAATTGCCCCTCATCCATTCAATCCCATCTGGATTATAGAGAGAGAGAGAGACACACACACAAGACGTGGTATGTATGATAGGAAGGACATGGTGGTAGTGGTAGTGGTATAAAAGTATGGTTTGGGTGTATAGAATTTATGCAAACAAGAGAAACACACAGACACACAAACACACATGCATGCATATGCATGTTAATACCATGCAGCCCCGTCGCCATCTTTAGTTTAGAGAAAAAGAAAAAGAAAGAGAGAAGAGGAGTCAGAATCTCTCAAACCACCGCCAGCAAAATGCGCGCACGAGAGGAGGAAGGATGTGTTTGATCCATGGACGAGTCTGCGCATGTAGAAATGTATGTGTGTGGTAAGCCTTCGAATCTGCAAACGGGGAAGCGTGAAGAGGGTATGGTACTGGTATATGATTTTTATAAAAAAAAAAAACACAAAACGACGACGGATGACGACGACGTCGACGACAGACGAAACCACCCAAGCGGGAAACCCGCGAGTAAGATGTAAATAAGGGAGGTGAATTAGAAAAATCCCAGAAACCTCCCAAAAGCCAGCCAGCCACCCACGCCATGATGGAGAACAGAGTAGAAGAGTAACTAAGTGTTTATGATGGACAGCGAAGAGGAAAAAAAAGGGAAAATGGAAAAGAGACTTTCTTTGTCTATGAATGGGGTTTGGGATGCCATGGGACAACATTTGGAGGCGTAGACAGACGGAAGAGATGATTCATGATACGGGCATCGATGTGCGCAGAGAAAGGAACGAGAAAATCGGGTGGGAATATGAGTACTAGAGGAAAATGTTAGTATTCTGTAGCGGAGGGAAGATGAGAGTGTGAAGGATAGGGTAACGTATGACGTACAAGTGAATATACAGAAGCAAAACTCACCAGCTCAATCATGCAATCTCCTGCGTGTGGCCCTTGCTCTTCCAGATGCCACCGCCGACGGCCCTCGAGATGCCCACACCGAGGCCCACCGCTGCCGCCACGACCAGCGCCGCGATCAGGATTTTAACCCACAGCCTTTGCTTGCTGTTGAGATTCCGGAACTGCTTGCAGCCGCGGGCCCGCTTGTGCATCTTCTTGCGCTCCATAATGGTCTGCCGTGACGGCCACATGGTGCATTCCTTGACCCGGCCGTCGACGCTGACCTTTGGGTTCTGCGTCGTGGCTGCGGAGAGCGGCACACTACCGGCCTCTAGGTCCCGCACGTCGACTTCAAGGTGTGTTTTTGATTGCGGTGCCGACGACGCGTCGAGCGACCGCCGCGCCTCGGGGTGTTTGTAGAAGGCGGAGTAGGGATTCGACGAGTCGAAGCCTGGATTTGAGTCGGTGGTGGTGTCGTTGTTGAGGCTGGAGGTGGTCGAGGGTTGCGGGCGGAGGGCGGCTTGTGAGGGTGTTTCTAATGACGAGGCATCTTGTACGACGGCGCCGAAGGTGACGGGCTTCTCGTTCTCGTTGCCGGAGGGTGTTGCCATGGTTGTGGAGGCCAATGGCAGATGTGTTTGTCTGGGAGGTGTTGTTGGTACGCAACCCGCCGGGGTGGTAGGTAGGTAGGTAGGTACGGTTCGTGTGGAAGAGGAAGCAGCAGTGTGCTTGGGAGGAAGTAGAGGGTTGTCCAAGTGATGACCCTTGTCGCTTTAATACGTCGATTGTACAAGCAGACAGGAGATGCACAACGGGGAGTGAAGCAGACGGGCGAGTGTCGGATCACAAAGATGCAGCAAGCAAAAGGAAGCAAGCAAGCAAGCAATCAATGGATTGGGGCGGAGGTCAATTGGCGCTCAGGCGAGGGCAGGACAGGACAGGACAGGACAGGACAGGACAGAACAGGACGATTGTGTGACGTCTCGGGGTTGGGGGGTGGTTGAGGTGGTCCGCGCGTGATGTGTGGAGGACAGACCTGAGTGCGCGAAACAGGCGGTCGCAATGTTCGACTCCGTCTTGGTATATGGCCCACCTGAGGTAGTAATGCAATATCGGATGGTTGAAATTGTTTGGGTGGGCGTGGGTCACTAAGTGCAGTGCAGTGGTGGTGAAAGAGTCAAGCGTAATGCGCGAGGGCCGTTGGAACCAGCAATGGCCACGGTGAATGTTTCCCCCTATAACTATACAGTAAGGATGGATAGCAATGTCAAAAAGGGATCCGTGCCACGACAGGAGAAATGATGGGTCAACAAACGGACGGTGTCGAGGAAAGGGAGAGGGAATATACAGTAGAGGGAATGAATCAATCAAACACGGGCGCGGGTCAAGGACTGGAAGGTAAAGATTGCCGATAACGAGCAGAGGGTCGGAGACGGGAGAGGGAGGGATACATGTAGTAAGGATAATGTACTGTGTAGTACCATGACGGCGGGCACAAGCATAACTTAGTCGAGTTAGTTTGCACATGGAGAGTGAATCTCAAAGTCAAGGTTGGCGGTCCAGTTGCTCCTTTCCGTGGCCCGTGCGCTGGGGGGAGCTCATCTCTCAAGATCAGCCCATCCCGGCCGCCCGCCAACCTGTAGCCCCATGCCATGCCGCCATGCCGCCAACACGACACTTACTATGCTCTCGTATCGCTTTCATTGCTTTGCATTGCATCCCCTGATCAAAAAAGGGAAAATTGAAATGCTTCCGCTTTCCTCGGTCCTCGTTCTCCTTCTCGCTCTCCTCTCCGCGCGCTGATATGTCAGTCCATGTAAGTACATTGAGTACGGTAGAGCTGGAGTTGACTAGCTACAAGAGCTACAGTAGCCTGCTTGCTTGCTTCCGCCGAACCACGCACGCATAATGCTTCCAAGCATAGCCAAGTAGGCGAAAGCAGCATCGAAGCCGCAAGCGAAGACAAGAGCAGAGCCTAGCCTCTGTGCCAATAACGAGGCCCCGAACCCCTTGCCCGCCCGCTACTACACTATGTGGGCTAGACTTTCCTCCCTTAAGAGTGCTTTGTTGCACACTAAGATCCACGCCGCCGTGTGCATCAATCAATCCATCACTCTATCTATCAATCTACCTAGTTCAAACTAACCTTGACACTTATCATTGCGCTCTACTAACTACAAAGGTAATGTTCCAAGATGCTAAAATGTTATGTGACGGGACAGGATTGATACCATACAACATCATCATCAAAGCATGAGAGGTGTGTGGTTTAGTCTGGTGGTTTGCCGTGTTTCAATTCCTGTACTCGCCCTTTCTCCAGATCCAGTCGTTTTCGCCGCTGCTGCGTGTGATTCAAATCATTCAATCCATTCAATCCATTCAATCCAACACTCCACGCGCGCCACATTTTACGTATACGCAATCCGCCCACGTACAGGTGGTTGGCACGTCGGGTGGCGACGTTTCGGGTAGGTAGTGTACTAACTACTAATTGACTAATTGTATTCAACGGAGGAGAGAGGCCTAACTTCTTATTTGTAGAAAATTACAGTTAAGCTGAAGCTCCCGACCTGTCGCCACCCGACGTGCCAACCACCTGTACGCATCGCATCGCACGCACATCCCCATTCGTATCCAGCCATTATTGTTTCTACAAAAGGGTAGATCCACCACCCACCGTACACGTATTCGATACCTATGTAGATGTGTATGTAGGTACACCCGCATCGCATCAAGGCTACACTTTCTCACCTCCTTATCTCTCAAACATGTAGTAACTATACAAATCCATCCATCTTCCCTAGCAAAGAATCGAAACCCCCCATCGAATAAATCCGTCCCCCCCCCCCCTCAATCACTCACTCACCAACTAAACCCTTCTTCAAACCTACAAACCACCTCTTACGCACTAAACAAAACAACATACCTAGAACCTAACCTACGTTACTTACTTAACAAACATTTCAAAGAAGCTAGAAATCTAGAATCCCCCCACGAAACAAACACAACACTGCGTTCTAGCCTCCCTAAGCCGCGCCCGCTCGCGCTCATGCATGTATGTATGCATGCACGCACGCGCCGCACACACGCACGATACGTAGACGCACGTGTGTGTGTGTGCATGCATGGAAGCGAATAAACAGGTAGGTAGATACCTGGTTACGGAGCGAGCTGTTGAGACTTATCTGATTGTGCGCGCGCGCGTGTGTGTGTGTGTATGTGTGAGGGAGGTGGGTGATGTAGTAGTCATGGGATAGGGATTGTTTTTGAAGTGGGTTTGCGCATGTGTTAAGTTATTCGATAATTATCCGGAGGGGGGATCGCATGTATGTATGGGAGAGATGAGGGTAGGTGGTTAAGGTAGGTAGGTTACATGAATGAAAGAATGAATGAACGAAGGTATATTTAGTAGGTAAGTAGACAGTTTTGTAGTTATGTTATAATGCTAACGAGACGAGAGTGATGAGGATAGTTGTTTTTTTATTTGTTTGTTTGTGAGGATTGATTCGTGCGGAGTATATATGTGTGTATAGAGAGAGAGAGAGGGGGGGAGAGACCTGTTATCGATATCTACTTGTACATACAGAGATATATATTTTCCTTGCAATTCATGTATAGAAGTAAGGCTATGTACTTAAACCAACAACGACTACGATAATAATAATGGTAATGATGATTACATGTATCAATCAATCAACACCTAGCTAGGTAGGTAGTATATAACACCAAAATCCTCAATACCATGTATATATTCATATATACAATCTTGCGAAAAAGAAAAAAAGAGCGAACAAATAAATATATATCCCTGGGAAACCCCCGTTTATGCCATTTTTATCATTGTTTTTTTTTCTTCTTCTTTCCCTTCTCTCCATCTAACCTCTCCGCTCTTTCCTTTTTTTTCTTCCTTCTTTTTTCTATCCAACTCTTCCCCTAATTTTCCTTAACTTTTCTTTCTCTTACTCTGCTGGTCTCCTCTCCTCTCCCCATCAACCCACCCATCCATCCCCCCAAACTACACACACACACACACACACACACACACACACACACACACCATCCCCAATCCTCAACCCGCGCCGGCGGCCGCGCCACGCCCGCGGACCTCGTAAGCCAAACTACTCTAAAAGAAACAAAATCGCAATGCAATGCCGGCCATTTCGTCTCGGTCGTCGGGGGGTTTGTGCATATTTGACCGAGACCCCCCAAAAAAAGCCAGACCAACGCGATAAATGATAAAAAAAGGAAAAGAGAACGAGAGGGAAAGAAAGAAAGAAAAAGAAGGCCCGATAGAAACTTAAACTGACTAACTTAGAAAACCCCGTCTACTCTAACAATACATACCCCCCCGCCCACGCAGGCATGCGGCGTGCGGCGTGCCTCGGGCAATTTACGATTTGCGATGAGGGGAAAA
Organism: Periconia macrospinosa; assembly: GCA_003073855.1. Classification (NCBI taxonomy): domain Eukaryota; kingdom Fungi; phylum Ascomycota; class Dothideomycetes; order Pleosporales; family Periconiaceae; genus Periconia; species Periconia macrospinosa. The sequence goes on from KZ805376.1 coordinate 21,970, forward strand.
AGAGGGAAATGTGGTTATTTGATGGTGAGAAAAGGTTGATTTTTTGAATAAGGTACCGCAGTGGCGCAACGATGTAAGGTGCACGCGCGCACATATATTTCTCTCTCTCTCTCTTTTTTTCTCTTTCGCTCCCTCACTCTCTCTCGCACGCGAGAAGAACTTTTGGGGGAAGAAAAAAGGAAACTTGCCGGTGACAAGCCAGCCAGGCGTGTGTCAAACACGCGGCAGGCGACACATGATTACGACCACGATACGGCCGCGCCACCAGTCTAGAATACCCAAGCCTTCAAGGTAGCCCTAAGGGGGCGACGGAGGGACCGGACGGACTCTTTTTCAACGCCACGCGCGCGCGCGCACGCTCACGCAAGGCAAGCAAAGGCAGGCTAGAAGAAGCGAACTTACCCCAGACTCGGCCTTCCAGATGCATCCTGGAAGTTAACCTAGAGTAAAAAAAAAGTACACCGGAAGAAAAGGCGGGATGTTATCGTAATGGCACGGGGTAGGGAAGAGAAGAAGAAGAAAAAAACCACTCAAACACGCTACTTGTTACGCCGCCATGTCGTCGACGGCCTTGGCGTGATTACCATTGGCATTCAAACGAAGAAATCCTCCCTCCTGATCCCACTCCGATCGCACATGCCGCGAAAGATGCCGCCAGCGTCGTACAGCTTGAGGGGCGAATCCAACTCGGCAATGCTGCCGGCATCCATGACGCAGATGCGGTCGTAGGAGATGATGGTCTTGAGACGGTGCGCGATGCAGAGCAGGGTCTTGCCGCGGAAGGCGTCGACGATGGTGCGCTGGATCTTCTGGTCCGTCTCGAAGTCGACCGACGAGGTGGCCTCGTCGCACACGATGATCTGGGAGCCGCGCACGAGGGCGCGCGCGAGCGCCATGAGCTGGCGCTGGCCGAGCGAGAAGTTGAGGCCTTCCTCCTCGACGATGCTGTCGAGGTGGATGCGGCCGGATTTGTCGTCCATGGTGGCCGACGAGGATACGAGGTCGGCTTGCCGTAGTGCGGACCAGAGTTCGAGATCGCTGTGTTCGTTGAACGGGTCGAGGTTGGAGCGGATCGTGCCTTTGAAGAGGGTTGGGTCTTGTGGGATGATGGCGAGTTTGGAGCGGAGGTCGTGCAGGCCGATGGTGCTGATGTCGATGCCGTCGATGACGATGGAGCCCCCCGAGAGCTCGATGAGGCGGAACAGCGTGCTCATGATGCTTGATTTGCCCGCTCCCGTGCGCCCCACGACCCCGATGCGTTCTCCCGCCGCCACGTGCATGTTGAGGCCCTTGAGCACCAGAGGCAGCCCGTCTCGGTACCGCATCTCGACGTTGTTGAACGTGATTTCGCCGTGTTCCGGCCATGTCTTGCGCACCTCGCCCATGTGGATGGGCGCTTCTTCCTCCAGCATCGTGCCGTAGTGGTGGATGCGCTCCGTGGCGTTCATGTTGTTCTCCACCTCGGCCAGCTGCCGCACCGTGAACTGAATCATCTGCACAATCGTGAGAATGTACGATAGCACCAACCCCGCGATGCTGGGATCCACCGAGAACCGCGACGTGACGACCAAAATTCCCGTCGTGAAGACAAGTATGATGCCAATCAAGTCCAAGCGCAGACTGAGCCAGCGCTGGTTGGCAAAGGTTAAGTAGTACGCACTGTTCATGTCGTCGATGGCGTCGCGGACCGACCGGGAGAACTGATCCTGAAGCCCATAGGCGCGAATCGTAGGCGTGCCCTGAACCGCCTCGCTGAAGCGCGCAAACACATTGCTTCGAAGCACTGACTCGTGTCTCTTGACTTCGCGAGCGGACGACCGATAGTACGCAGCAGAAAACATGAAGACGATGAACAGCGGTCCCAGCGCGATCGCGTAGTAGTAATAGTAGGCGATGATGAGGATGAAGACGGAGATGATCATGGCGAGCGTCATAAAGTACATGCGGATCGCGTCGGTGAGGGTATTGTCCATAACGTCGATGTCCTTGGAGAAGCGGTTCGTGATGCGTCCAAGAGGCGTCGTGTCGAAGAAGGACATGGGGGCGCGCAGGACGCGGTAGATGGCGCGGTGAAGCATGACCTTACCGGCTTCAGTACCAAACACCGACACCGCTATGGAGAAGAGGAACATGGTGAGAGCTTGGGAGAAACCTAGACAAGCATAGGCAGCGATCTGAAATGAAAGGTTAGTTATAAGGACCATGCCATAGCACGATGAAAATGGGTGAGCTGCTACTCACGTATATGCCTTCGCTGAAGCCAAACTTATTCGACGTCCACCACGACAACCACAAACTGGTGGTGATATTGGCGCCCTGCGAAAGGACCAAGAGAAGCACCACCAGCGGACCCGTCCAGATCCCACCGCCAGCCTTGAGATACGCGATCCAGACGCCCCAATCGACGCTCTTGACCGCGCGCTCCTCCTCCTGCATCAGCGCCGCCGCCGGCTTCTTCTTCTTCTTCGTCTTCTTCTTGGCAGACTTCTTCTCTTCCTCGACCTCGTCGCCGTTCACGTCTCCCTCCTCTTCCTTGTCCTCCTCCTTCGCCGTCATCGTCATGAGCTGCTGGAAATCGGCGTTATTCACCATGAGGTTGTCAAACGTGTCAATCGCTTTCACCTCTCCATCATCCACCAGAATGATCCTGTCACAGCGGTTCAGGACGTGCAGTTGATGGGTGGCAAGGATGCGGCACTTGTCCTTGAGCAGGCCGCAGATGGCGTTATCCATGATGTGGCGGCCGACGTGGGCGTCGACGGCGGACAGCGGGTCGTCCATGAGCACGATATCCGCGTCAAAGTAGATGGCTCGAGCGATATTCATACGCTGCTTCTGCCCTCCCGAAACCGTGATGCCGCGCTCGCCGATCTCCGTGCTGTCGCCGTTGGGCAGCATCTCGAGATCGGGCCTCAGCGCGCACGCATCAACGACTTTGTTGTACCAATCCGAGCGGAACTCTTTGCCAAAGACGATGTTTTCGCGGACGGTCGCGTTTTGAATCCAGGCGTATTGGGGGCAGAAGGCGCGGGAGGCACCAATCGTCACCTGGCCGTGTGTCTTGCGCATGTCGCCCGCGAGCGCCGCGAGGAATGAACTCTTGCCCGATCCTACGCTCCCAATTACAGCCACCAATTCTTTGCGTCCTATCGCTAAGTCCAATCCCTTCATTTTGAACGGTTCTTCTGCCTCCTCTTCTTCGGCCTTCGCCTCTGGTGGGGTTGTCAATTGCGCGCTCAACCGCTTCTCCTCCTTGTCCTTCTTCTTCTGCTCTTTCTTGTCTTTGCGCGTGGGTTTCTTGCCGCCGCCGGGTCCTTTGGCAGGTGTGTCGTCGTCATCCTTTGTGGGGTGTCGTTCCCAAGTGAAATCCGCGTTCTTCAACAAAACCGCGTCCTTTGCATTGTAGTCCCATTCCGCAGACTCTTGAGCCTCTTCCGCCAGCAGAAACTCCTGGATGCGCTTGACGGAGGCGTTTGCGTCGATGACTTGGCCGATGACTAGAGGGAGGAAGTTGAGCGGTATACGAAGGGAATTGAAAAGAGCCAGCGAGGAGAAAATCCGCGCCGGATTGAGCGCGTTGTCGGTCAATGAGTAGGTAATGAATGACAACATGGATGCAAACACAGGCATCGACATACCCACCGACATAATGCCATTGCGAATCGTCAACAGAATCTGTACGCCTTTGATCTCACGCTTCCGGATCTCTTCCACGCGCTCTAGGAAGCTATTCTCCCAGCCAAAGTACTTGACGAAGCGCACAGCTTGCAGGATCTCCTGCGTCAGACTAACGCGCTGGTCGGTGATTTTGTTGATGGCCATACGGCGACGGAACAGCGAGCGTACGGCTCTACCCAACAGCGGCATCGTTAGGATGAGAAGACCCAGACCGGGGAGAGCGCTATATGTCAAGTTCACGAGTAGCAGCGCCGTCGTGACAAGGATCGCGACGGGCGAGGTCCATATCATATGGAAGAAGCCCGAGGCCTGGTCGACACGGTAGGTATCCGTAGACATCAAGTTGATAATCCGCCCATTCCCCCAGCCCTGCCCATCTCCCGACACATCACCCGGCCCCTTTGGCGTCTGCACCTCCTTTTGCTTCTTTTTGAGTAGCTTCTGATACCACTTCCGTTCGGCCTCACTGCCTGGTTCGACGTCCGGCGGCGGCGCTTCCAACACTGCTTTCCCACCGGCCTTCGCGCGGCCCGAAAGCTTCATTGCTTTATCGAAGATGATGGAAATCAGCACCGCGCGCGCCTGTCCACCCACCATCATACCGCGGTACATGAAATGCGTCGTCATCAGGCCCTGCAAAAACTGCATAACAGTAATACCAATCACCAACCCGACACCCTCGCCGATCGGCGGAGCCGGTCGCCCGGTGCGTTGCGCAATCCAGGCCCGCAGCGCAAAGTCGATGAGGTACCGCAGCACAAAGGGCGCGACGGATTGGATGACACTGGCCATGAGTTGACAGAAACCGCCAACGAGGAATTCGACTTTGAAGGTGTCGTAGAGTGCACCTAGGAGAGGCCGTTTTGAGCCTGCTTCGCGCCTTCTCTTGAAGGAGGCTTGGAGCCGCTCGACCATGACGTCGCAGCTTCTGTCGGGGTTGACGAGCCATAAGTCGTTGTGTTCGAGTGGCCTTTTGTATCCGACCTATATAAATGAAATAGTAAATATCAGTTTTTTTCTGCATCCATTGGACAGTGTATAGGAATGCAAGAACAGGATATGTACTTACCACCATCAAAGGCGCCATCCACTGGAACGTCAACCGACTAAGAAACCCAGCTCTATACTCGGCCGACACCTCCCTCTTCTCCGGAATGGGAGGTTTCTTGCCCCATTTGAGCGGATTCACTCGTTTATACCACTTTTTCCGCGCGACGGTTGAGCTCCTCGTACTTGACAACTCCCCGCTGAATGACGAAACCCCGCTTGTGCTGCTCTGGAACCTCGAAAGATTACCGCCTCTTGAATTGACTTTTTCAACCTCGACATTATTTTTGTTAGTAATGTGCTGCTGCTGCGCATCCCGTAGATCATCCTCTACTTTTGTAGTTTCTAAAGGTTCATCGATGATAGGTTCGTATTCTTTTGGTTGTTGGGCTGCTACTTCTTGGTCTTGCAAACGCCACTCTTCGTTCTTCTCTGTGAGCGACGAGTCGGTTGAATGGGGGCTTTCCTTCGACATGATGATGTCAATTTTTCGGTTTGGTCGTCTATTATATGGGTGGCGAGTTCCTCTATAGCTGCCGTTTGGCGAAAGAGAAATTCGGTGTGTGTGATCCGATTAATGCTTTGGTCGGGAGCGTGTTTTATTTTTTCGTCCGGATGAGAAAATGGTCAGATGTCGCGGGAAGAGGAGGGGAAATGCGCTATCTAAGCAAGCAACCGCAACGGCAACGAAACAGAGCGTGTGATAGTTATCGGTCCAACTTGAACACAGGTCTGCTCCATAGATGTTGAATGCCGATCCTTTTCTGGTTGGCGGCCAAAACAAAAACAGAAGCGTTGAAACCCAAAATATTAATTACACCTCGATCTCTCTTCCTCTCTCGTCGCGCGCAGGACCGGCGTGCGTGGGGGGAAAGAATCAATATATGGGAAGGGCGGTGAAGGGATGAATGGCGCGTCGAGGGAAGATTGCTAGGTCAGTGGAAAGGAAATGGCCGGCAGTCAGACAACAGGCAGCAGGAATAACTTTTAGGGTATGACTATGCGCATAGAAAAGAGTCGTGAGGTCACTAGAGGGTCAACAAACGGCCTCGGCTTGTATAAAACCGGGCGGAAATAAAACCAATAGTATCACATATCCCCTTGTAGAAGCCAATTGCAATCAAGCAATTCCGACTGACTCGGAGTTTCAATACGCCCTGGAGTCAATTACAAAGACAGCCTTCTCGGGAAGTGGGCGGGTGAAACGACATCTTTGTTCGTTTACTTACCGCAGTTAGGCCAGGCGCATGGGGAAGAAACCCACATCTTCAATCGGACTTTGATGTGCGCCGAGGCTCCGCATGGTATGCATTTCACGCCGTGCTAGCCGTGCAGAGGTTAGTCTACAGGGCGCGCTACCGCTAGACGATGATGATTCAGATGGATAGGAAAGAGAAGCGGTGCGGGTTTGGAGGGCCGGTAGTTATGCTGGAATCAATCCGACAGTGCATGACGCTTTCCTTGTTCTTCGCCTTTCGTACTATTCGCCCCTTCTCACCATAGCTAAATGCTTTGCAGGAATCCACCTATGTCACTCTCACGCGCGCGTGGTCCTTCATCAATTGATGGGTCGTGGTGAAACTGGTTGACAGGTGCTCATGCTACCGGCGGAGAAGAAAGGTACCAGAGTTTAGGAACCTCGCGTGTGCATGGCATGTGAAGTGTGGCATGAACCCCATACCATGGAACCTCCCGCTACAAGACCAACTGTATTTTGGGTGGTTCGGTGGGTGTTGGTCCGTTCAATCTTTGGCTTTCTTCGCCAAATCCGACACTGTCTAGATCCGATTGTCGAGATTCTTTGATGCAGCTTGGCCGGAATTCGCGATATACAACGAACGGGAACTCCGTTTTGCGCACAGCCGAAATTTGTCATGTCAAAGTCGCGTTCCCAAGGATTTCCTACCCCATTTTTCGTCCGGCTGTCTAGTCATGTCGGTTCCGTTGGATGATGGGTGAGACTCGGGTGTCGGCGGAAGGAAGAAGGAAGAGGGTACGCGGGTCGTTCATCCATGACAGACTACATCTCTTGTCCTTCTCTTAGCATAGTAGATTTGTGTGATGGTGACATAATGTTGTAGTTAGATATGAGTGCAGTCCTCTTTGGATGTATACAATGAGGAGGGTGACGAGGGAAAGTTGATTGGATCGAATTGCCCACGGGGGTTTGATATTTTATTGATCACTAGAAGGAAGACATGGAAAGAGCGAGGACGGAACGAGGGACGAATGACCGAGACACAAGCATCAAAGATATAAGTATTTGAAAGAATTTCCAGGATCCAACATGTTTCTATTTTTAATTGTAATCTTCGAAAAGATAGCTGAAAGTCTTGGCTATAGAAGGAAAAATGCACCCCAGCGGCGTGAACCGCTATCAGTCCGCAAGATACCAAAAATCATACAATTTCGACGGCGTCTTGCGTTATTCCGCGTCGAAGCGGACGAACGCTGTCCAACCGATTGGGATACTTGCAATCTTCTTTTCCCTTCTTCCCCTTTGATAACCTTATTTTGAGGATTTGCAATCAAGTATTGCACTTTCGAAATGTTTCCGTCTAACCCCAAGGATAAGGCAGAAAACTATAAGGGCTTTCTGACATCCACACCACAATGCTCACTCCCAGTACCCTAAACATTCTGACCCCTAAAATACATGTTTTCAAACCAACTCCCCCCGGCGAACACTGCTGCCCTATCATATCATGACAAGCAGATCGATATTGCAGCATGTCTACGTCAGTGCAAAGTGACCAGGCGCAGACATAAGGGAAGGAAAAACAATTTAGTTGTCAACACCGATGTGGACGTTCTTCTCACCCGGAGGAAGCACTTCCTCCTCCCTCTTCCCCTTCAAGTTGGGCAGTTCGTCCATAGCCTCTTGGATGATATTGAGCGCCGAGTCAATCTCCTGCTCTGTAATGACCAGCGGTGGTGCCAGGCGGATTATGTTCTGGTGAGTGGGTTTCGCCTGTCCATCGCTGTTAGCATCTTGCCTATCTCGTACATGCATAATCTTCAGGGCTCTTCCTACCAGTAAACCCTTCTCTTTGAAGAGCATACACAAATCCCACGCGCTGTGGCCGTTCGTCTTGCTTTCGTCAATCACAATGGCATTTAGTAGTCCCTTTCCTCGAATAAGCTTAATCATAGGGCTGTTGAGTTTCGCCAGGCCGTCGCGGAATCGGTGACCAAGCGCTTCGGCCCGCTCAGTCAGGTTCTCCTCCTGAATCACTTCCAGAGCACGGATGGCGACAGCGGAGCCCAAGGGGTTACCTCCGTAGGTAGAACCGTGAGTTCCAGGCTCAACAGTGAGCATGACTTCTTTGGAGCCCAACACCGCAGAGACAGGGTACATGCCACCTGAGATGGCCTTGCCAAGGAGTACTAGATCTGGCTTGATGCCGCTCCATTCATGGCACAAGAGTTTTCCTGTCCGCGCAATACCAGTTTGGATCTCATCGACAATGAGCAGGACATTGTGCTTCACGCAAAGATCCTTGACTTCTTTGAGATAGCTGTCGTCTGGGACCACAATACCAGCTTCACCCTGAATAGGCTCGACAAGGAATGCTGCGGTCTTCTCGCCGTAGGTCTCCAACACTTCGCGTACATCATCAACATTGTTGTACCTGATTGGCTTCTCGGTCTTGGGGTTGATGCTACCGATGTTGGGCAGATATGGACCGTAGTTGTCTCGCGATTCGGGATCACTCGACATGGTGATGGCAGCAAACTGAAGGCCGTATTAGCCAATTATTCCCATGAAATGACAAGAATTTACTCACCGTCCGGCCGTGGAAGTTCTCTTGCACAGCGAATACCAGAGCTTCATCGTGTGGAATACCCTTGACTTTGTAACCCCATTTGCGGGCGACCTTGACTGCGGTTTCTACAGCTTCCGCGCCTGTGTTCATTGGCAGAATCATATCGAAACCAAAGAGTTTGGTGGCATATTCAGCGAAGCGAGGGAATACATCGTTGTAGAAAGCACGGCTACTGAGGGTCAATCTCGAGGCCTGCTCGACCAGCGCCTTCACAAGCTCGGGATGGCAATGCCCTTGATTAACGGCACTGTAGGCGGAGAGGAAGTCGAGATAGTGCTTGCCTTCGGGGTCCCAGACAGAGCTGCCGCTTGCACGCGAGAAGACTTTAATCGTTGGTCAGCTGTGCAACAGATATATGGGTGGGGAGGTGGGGTAAGCATACCAATTGGAAGTGGGTGGTAGTTGTGGGCAGCGAACTCAGCTTCGGCCTTAATGGCCTCGTTGGAGGATGCGGCGTGATACTTTGCAGGATTGGGGGTGCCTGTTGGGTGAAAAGAACGGGCCGTGGGCTTCAAGGAGGTGCCATTGCCGGCTGAAGACGAATCTGCTTGAATTGCGCCAGGAGACATGGTTGGAGTTGTTTGGATTCAAGTTGAGGTTTGGTACACGATGGTTACGCGGGGTTCAGGAATGGCGGGGCAAGATCGCTTTGTTTGGTGATGTAGAATAAATAGGAAGTAAGTGTGTGAGAGAGAGAGTGAGACGGCCCTCGGCTGAGAAGTGTGGGCGTTTTAAATTTTCTTTTTCATAAACCGTGATAAGCCTATAACTGTACTTAGGGGAAGTACTTGAGGACAGTTCGTGTTAACCTGCCTTTAGGGAACGAACATGCGGCTCGCGGCGGTCGCGCGGTGACAGAAGCGCATTAGAGCCATTCTCATTGGTCGCCAGCACCTTAGCTGGATTTGCCTCCAGCACTCGTGATTGCATCTGCATAACGTCGTTGTCGGGAGAGGCGTTGCCGTCATGTATACAACAAGTGACCTCTGGAAGGTGGACGAGCGTGCAACTAGCACGGCGATGGGGGCGCTGGACGTGTATTTAAGCTACGTCGGTAAAAGTTGTATGCACAGGAACCGCCATCTATCCTACTCTTGCCCTCCGCAATCTGCGCCATTTTCCCAACAATCATATGCTCGTCAGCTACCAACACGTCGCACGACATGTGCTCCGGGCATCGCTTATCCGGCATAGCGCCTGCTCTCTCCATTTGCCCACACCGAGACCGAGGACGGTAGACTTTCAGGTTCCTTTCTATTCATGTGTGTTTTGATCATTGATTTGCTATTGTAACAATGCTACATTCACTTGCTGTTTCCCTGCATACCAGCCCTTGACATCCCCTCACTCCACTCCCACTTTCCCCGGATTTTTGCTCTCCAACATGTCCCCTTTTCCTGAAACGTGGTAGATCCATCTCTCTGCTGTCGTCTATACATAATGCCGAACCCATGCTGAGAGGGAATTGCCCAAAATGCTGGCATCAGAATCGAAGTACACATCGCCCCAAAAAAGACCCCCATTAACTGTCGCGGTCTCATCATCATGAACATCGTGTTACTATTTTTTTTGGCTGGTGCCGTGAATTCACATGCCAAGCGCTTCCTAATCTTGGAGTGGCTCAAGAACGTTTCCAGCCACAATGTTGGCCCAACCGATCAACCGCCAGTGCTTCTCGATACGTCTTGACAAAGCAACCTTCTCGCCGATCTCGGTACATGCGGGCGATGTGAGGGAGAGACGAGCAGCGTCAGCCTTGACAGCGATGACCTTGGCACCAGTTGCGGTAGATCCAATGTTGACCATCTACGTTTCGTTGTCAGCCCATATTCTTGCATATAATCAAAATTTCGAAAAGAGACTTACCAGAACTTCGTTCTTGGCTAGTTTGGCGACTTTGGCCTGCTTGCCGTCTGCAGTCTTGACACCGAGCAACCGTCGGAGCAGGAAGTAGTTCACTTCAAGCTCGGTGTAAATGTTGGGAAGATGCCCACGGAGACCCAAGACGAAACCGACAAGACGATCCGCACGGCACAGAGTGGGGTCGACACGGGTACCAACACCAATGAGACCACCGGGCACAGCAAACTTCAAGTCGTTGTGCTCAGCAAACAGTGACACTACACGAGAGTAGATGGGTTTGCATTGGATCTTTCCTGCGCTGTCTTTTGACACGATACCAGGTCGGATTTCAATCTCATCGCCCAACTTGAGCACACCAGTCAAAATACTGCCACCAGCAACACCGCCCTTCAGCTCATCAATCTCGGCACCGGGCTTGTTGACATCGAATGATCGGATGACAATCATGTGGGGCTTCGCCGTGAAGTCTCGTACTGGGACCGGAATCTTGGAGATGAGGTGCTCGTTGATAGCATCAATGTTGAACTTGAGCTGGGCAGAGATGGGAATGATGGGTGAGCCGTCGGCAACTGTGCCTCGAATGAATTTGAGAATGGACTCGTAGTGAGCGGCAGCGCCATCTTCCCGCATCAGATCCACCTTGTTCTGGAGAATGATGATGTGGTTGAGCTTCATGATTTCGATGGCAGCAAGATGCTCACTGGTCTGCGGCTGCGGGCAGGTTTCGTTTCCGGCAATCAAAAGCAGTGCAGCGTCCATAACGGCGGCTCCTGACAACATAGTGCTCATCAGAATATCGTGGCCGGGGCAGTCCACGAAAGACAAATGTCTTTTCAGTCGGTATGTTCCTGCGCATCCCTCACGCTCGCAGGGCGGGTCCACCTCCTTCTCGCTCTTATACGACCTATAACATGTTGGTCGAGGGCATTCGGGATTATCGCACTGGTAGATCTTCGCGTTCGCGTAACCGAGCTTGATGGTAATGTTTCGCTCGAGTTCGTTCTTGAAACGGACCGTCTGCACCCCCGAGATGGCCTTCACCACCGTACTCTTTCCGTGAGCTACGTGGCCGATGGTTCCAATGTTGATGGTGGCTTGGCGGGAGATAATTTCGGGGGACAATGGAGTGAGTTTTGTAAAGTCAACCGTTTGTGGATCTGGTTGTTCCCTATCACGTGTAAGCACACCCTCGAGGATTGTAAAGGGTCGATGGCGTACGGAAGCTCTGGACGGTCGGCCGGTGGCAGCACATCCCTCGTTTTCTTCAAAGCCGACTTGGGCTTGCTGTCTTCCACCTCCTCAGGGTCGGACACGCTCTCGTCATCGCGGTGCTCGTGCTCGGACTCGGTATCAGACGCCATATTGGGTGGTCGCTCGAGTGGAAAATTCCTCGATAGGTAGGGATTGAGAGTGGACGGAGTACAGGCGATTGGGCTGAGGAAAACGACGAGGCGAGGTTGGGAGGGGTCCGATACAACAGGCGCTCGCTCGCTCTCGAGAGAAATGCCCACAGCAAAGGCGAAAAAGACCATGACTCAATTCGGTCATTGGCGCGGGGCACGGCGACACGTTTCGCCGGGCTCCGGGCCGCGCCCCTTCAAAACTTTTTGCGCCTCCGTCCCAGCTTTCTCTTCTTCATTGAACAACGCAAATTGTCACACTCACTAAAAGCATTTTCGAATTTGAGATACCCATTGCCTTTGCGCAGTGCGAGGTTCCATGAAAACGAAAACCGTCATGTGAAGTGGAGAACGAGACAACGTGGCTGATCTTGGGTGCGGTTTCTCTCTGCTTTCGAGCCGTGGGAGAGAGCGCAATGATTGGTCGTACATGCAATCGCGAACGATATTCTGTTTTGAATCTAGAGCCTAGTCGAGTACTGTTGTGACTGAACTTTCAACTGGTGATGGGTTCTAGTACGCTCATTGATTATGGTGAGTTAGGGTATGCTATTCTAGATGACCCATGGCTTTCAAGAGGCATCTATACAAGTCAACCAAGTGGGTGGATATATTTTCTCATTCAACCAAATACTACATCTCACTAAGATATCGAGATGCTGATGATCTTGATGTCCTCCTCCGGCTTTTCCTTATACACCTTGGTGTTTTCGATCTTGTGCACAACGTCTAAACCTCCAACTCCTCTGCCAAATACTGTGTGTTTGTTGTCAAGCCAAGGCTGTCGTAGGGTTAGTAACAATAACAGTACCAAAATGATGACAAAACCTACCGTCTTCTCTGTAGTGATAAAGAACTGCGACCCGTTGGTGTTTGGTCCAGCGTTTGCCATGCTCAAGGTATACGGCTTGTCGTGCTTGAGCGTGGAGAATTCGTCAGCAAACTCCTTTCCCCATATACTCTCACCGCCTGTACCATCACCCATCGGATCACCCGTTTGAATCATAAACTTCCTAATCACACGGTGGAAAATAACATTGTTGTAGTACCCATTCTTAGAGTGGGTGACGAAGTTTTCCACGGCTTTTGGTGCTGCTTCGGGGAAAAGACGGACCATGATGTCGCCGTAAGTAGTGTGGATCGTGGCCGATGTTCCAGTAGCAGCAGGTTTATCTTCAATCTTCTTCTTGGCAGCGAGATTGAGCGGTTTCTCGTTTTGCACATCCCGCTGTGACTTTGCAACGCTACCGTCATTGGTGAACATGTAGAAGCGTACTTTGCCCGAGCCCGTAGACACCAACATTGCATCTCGAGCTTCGGCTTCTTGGAGCAGAGGGTTTTCCGATGCAGCCATTTCAACAGTGACAACACCCTTCTTCTCTGGCTGACCTTGGTAGAGCGATAACCATAGCGGACGGAAAGATTCTTCTTGGCCATAGAGCTTGACGCGAGAGTTTGAGAATGTGTTTAGAACCTTGACGCCATACATAGAGCCATAGAGAATGAAGTTCCCCGTCTCATCGAAAATGACGTTCATGCGCGAACGGACTGATGGTTGGTCGAGCTCTCGTTCGATGCCCAACCTACGGCCGAATTCCATATCTTCTAGTGTCTGCACAGCAGTGCCAGCTTGATGTGCTGCCTCTATACTTTCAATCGATTCATCGTATTCTCTGTGAAGTTTCCCCGTAAGGAAATGGAAAACTCTAATATGTCTGTCTGGAAAGGAGAAGGTTGCGAATTGCTTGCCATCAGGAGATAGTGTTAATGTGGAGGGCACGGATTTCGCTTTTTTAAACGCAAACAAGTCCGTAGAGCTTTTCGTAGCAAAGACGTTATCCGGCTTTTCGAAATTCCCGTTCGGCTGCCAGTACTCTATCATCCCGCCCTGGTCCACGGATACGACGCAATCGAAGCTATTGTTGTAGGCCATAAGTGTCACAGGCTGCTTATGGACCTTCTTTAGTATGTTCAAAGGCTCGGTATTCTCTCCCCTTCCATCGTAGATGCGAATCCAAGAATTCTCTTCGGAAGATACCGCCAACTGAGGAAACGACGCGCCTCTCCCATGCACCCAACATAGCGCTTTGGGTGCATAGTCTAAACTGACCATAGCGAGTAGATCGAATGTAGTAACATCGAAAATCTTCACGGACTTGTCTGTTCCTGCAGTTGCGAAACTCCTCCCATCCGCGCTGACGCTCACGGAGCGAATCTCGCCATCGTGTGCTTTGAATTCCTTTACAAACTCAATGCCACCAAAGTCTTTCTTCCAAAACTTGACGACCCCGTCAATGGAGCTTGTTATGAGAAAATCGGTGTGTGGAGTAAACGTTGTGAAGCTAAGTTGCTCCCGGTGCATCAATGATTTGAAGTAGCGGTTTGCAGTCGGTAGCGCAGCGATGTAGAGTTTTTCGTAGGGGAGTTTTCTTTTCTTCTTCTTGGGCGCAGAGGACGGTAACGCAGGCCCGAAATCATCGTCGGAGGAAGTATCATCTATAGAACTATTAGCTAAACCTTGCGCGCGTCGCATTGTACGAGACGTACCGTCGTCGACGTCTGCCGCAGCAGCTTTGGCGACTTTACCGTCATTTGCCTCCATCTCTGCGCGCGACCTTTTCACGGGGGATGGTCGAGCATCCTGCCCATCTTCCATGGCTGTGGCTGTCATATCAACTCAACGTTGAGGGACAAAGTTGTTGTTCGCGGCGCAAAGTCCAGGGTTTGACAGGCGGCAAAAGCAGTGTCGCGGGGTCACGTGCTCCGCAGCGACCATCATCATTTCGGTCTCCACGGAAACTCGTTTTTGTGGAGGGTTCCAAGATGAAGATGACTAGTCTCAAAATCAGAAGCAACATTTGAGGCGTATGTTTCAAAATCCAGGTCCTATATGCATTTTTGGTATCATTATGAACGTACATGAACAAGTAAGCTACACTGCTCACTCATCGTCTTCTGACTCTCCTGTCAGTCCATTGACAGTAGCTATCCTGGGCACTTCGAAGACATAGATGCCATTGGGCACTTTTCCAGACATCCAGCGTCCTAACCGAGGTTCCTTTCCAACCGCAGCAACTACACAAAGCCCATCCCGACCACGGTCCCCTCTCTCCTGTACAGAAAGGCCGTTCACTATTCCTCGTATGATGATACTAGTCTCATCATCATCCACACCAGCTTCAACAGGAACCTTTCCCACTTTTCCAACAGGTTCAATTGAGCGCTTATCAGCGCTCACACGCCAAGCTCTGATCCAGCCGTCCCAGCTCGCTGTTAAAATCAAATCCGCGAAAGGAACGGTGGCGATGGCCGTGATATATCTTGCAAGACGTGGCCCTTTTTGTCCAGAAACTTCTGCATCGTGGTTTGCCGACATTTCCTCGGGCGGTAAAGATGGGTCGCGTCCATGAGCGAGAGGTAAAACATATACCGGCTTCTTCCTGTTAATAGACCATAAAGATAGTGCGCCATTGTCAGACCCTGTAACAAATAACCCGGCGTCAAGAATGGCAACACAGTCCATAGATCCTTCAACGTAATTGGTGATTTCATCTTCATCCTTAGGCGCACCAGTGATGCCATTTTCTGCGGTGGTCCCATTTTTCTTTCCCCTGTCTCCGAAACGACCTTTGCGCAGTTGATCCATTCCCTTCTGCCTTGCAGTCCCGCCGCTACGGAACACCAATTGGTTTTCATCGACAACTTTCCATAACCTAGCCGAGCGATCTCTTGAACCGACACTCACACAAGTCTCTTGATTCACCTCAAGTCCGCCTGCAACCGCTGCGACTACGTCTTCATGACCATGCAGGGTTTCGATATAGGCAGATTCTGCGGCGCTCCACACCAACACAGCACGGTCCGCTCCACCAGAGAAAAGCTGTTCGGTGCCTCTCCTGAAAGAAAGCGATGTTACAGCATCTCGATGCCGAGTGAATAAATTACGCGGGGTCAAAGTTTCGGCATCCCAGATAATGAGACGGGCATGCTTGTCGCCTGTAGCCAAGTAGCGTCCAGAGTCCGATATGGCGATGGAAATTATCTCGCCAGTGTGGCCAAGAAAGTCCTTGTCGCCCTTCTTATGTACATTTCCTTTGCGCCAGAATAGTCGTTTGGGCGTCCGTCGCGGGGCTACGTTCGTAGGCCGGTGTGGGTCCGTCGAGTTGTACACATTTGGGTCTGCAATCTCCCATTTTTCCACCACTAAATCTTTGCTAACAGTCCATGCGTACGGAAGTCGTAGCGCACATCCCGTTATTGCTTTCTGTAGACCAGATTTGCCCATAACGTGGGACGCATGCTCGAAATCCAACTGATCGGCAATGTTTCTGTATATTTTTCCTTTTATCTCCGCCACATCTTCTTTAAGCCTCTCGGCAATAAGATCTTTGTCGATTTCTGCTGCATCGAATCCACCGTCATCTTCCAATTGTTTTCGAGTGTTTTCGATGTATCGTTCAGCAAGCCTTAGACGTTTTTCGGCTGCTGTCTCATTCTCATCCTCTGATTCTTCCGAAGATCCTTCAGGCCCCTCGAAGAATCCTGTATCCCGGTCGCCGTCGTCCGAATCATCGCTCCCAGATATCGACTCGTCTCGTGGCGCGCGGCGAGGAGCTTTGGCGGATTGAGCGCTGTCGGCCGCTACATTTCGTTTCTTCGATACCGCAGTGGCATTTTCTGTCCTTTTCCTTTTGCGTTGCGATGCAGGAACCGTAAAGAAAGAGGACATTGTGAGCTTGTCGTGTTAAAAGTTCTCTAGTACTGCTTTGGAGAAAAAAAGTTCCAAATCGATCGGCGAACTTTTCACAAACGCCGACGAGTCTCGTCGGGCCGTTATTTCTCCGGTACACGCCGTCCTTGCCTCATCGAGAGCTCCGCCGGCCGCAAGGTGAACGAGAAGCTTCGTCCCCACGTCCTCCATCAGTCAACTCTCTCAAACCCGTACGTCAGCTCGTGTCCCATTCAACTCACTAAAAAACTTATCCGAGTAAACGCCCATCCCTCACTCCATATCTGTCCCCGCTGCCACCACGGCTGTTTACACCTGTTCGTCATCGAACGTTGGTCGCCTCCCGGGGATTCCAATCTTTAACTAGAAACTCGACACGACTTCACCTCTTCAACATGAGCGGCAGTAGCGATCCGGAGCGTGAGCACGCACTGGACGAGTACAAGGCGAAGCTACTAGAGTCGAGAGAGTGGGAGGCAAAGCTGAAGGCACTGCGGTTAGAGATCAAAGGCCTCCAACATGATTTCGATGTATCAGAAGACAACATCAAGGCTTTGCAGAGTGTGGGTCAAATAATAGGCGAGGTGCTGAAGCAGCTGGATGAGGAGCGATGTAGGTTACAGCCCCACCAAAATCTGGGGAAACGTTGGGATGATGCTGACAAACTACAGTCATCGTAAAGGCGTCGTCAGGACCTCGATATGTTGTCGGATGCCGGTCAAAAGTTGACAAGGCGAAGCTGAAACAGGGAACCCGAGTTGCGCTAGATATGACCACTCTCACAATCATGCGAATGTTACCCCGCGAAGTTGACCCGCTCGTCTACAACATGTCGCTGGAGGATCCGGGACAAGTTAGCTTTGGTGGTATCGGTGGTTTGAACGAACAGATTCGAGAACTTCGAGAAGTGATTGAACTGCCACTGAAGAATCCGGAGCTCTTCCTACGAGTAGGAATCAAGCCGCCAAAGGGTGTTCTACTTTATGGCCCGCCTGGTACCGGCAAGACCTTACTTGCGCGTGCCGTGGCAAGCAGCTTGGAAACAAATTTCCTCAAGGTTGTTTCTTCCGCCATTGTGGACAAGTACATTGGAGAATCAGCACGTTTGATTCGAGAGATGTTCGGCTATGCAAAGGAGCACGAGCCATGCATCATCTTCATGGACGAAATCGACGCTATCGGTGGGCGAAGGTTCTCCGAAGGTACTTCGGCCGATCGAGAAATTCAACGAACACTCATGGAACTGCTCAACCAGCTTGATGGTTTCGACTACCTAGGACAGACTAAGATCATCATGGCCACCAACCGACCCGATACTCTTGATCCTGCTCTCCTCCGTGCCGGACGATTGGACAGGAAGATTGAGATTGCGCTACCCAACGAAGTTGGCCGCTTGGAAATTTTGAAGATTCACGCTAGTGGGGTACAGACTGAGGGCGAGATTGACTTCGAAAGCATTGTGAAAATGAGTGATCAGTTCAACGGAGCTGATCTGCGCAATGTCGTCACAGAAGCGTAGGTTTCCCATTAATTGTGTATATTTCAGTTACTAACTTATTGCAGCGGTCTATTTGCCATCAAGGATTACCGAGATGCCATCAACCAAGACGATTTCAACAAGGCAGTACGGAAGATGGCTGAATCGAAGAAACTGGAGGGCAAGCTAGAGTATCAGAAACTGTAGAGTGAGGCATCTGTGGGACGACATTGATACGCAACGACAGGCAAGCATGATAGATGATATGCGTCATGTATAATAACCAAAAATCAATAGCAGAAAATTGCTTTCTGATTGAAACATCCGTCACGCATCTGCATCATGCAATACTTGTGTGTTGAAGATAGGCCAGAATTGTGTTATACAGCAGCCTCACGGTTTGAACGCTAATCTCTTCATTGCATCGCCCAATCTCCCTCGTACCTGCTCCAATGAATTTTCGTGGGGGACACATCTCAACTCCAATTCCCCAAAGTAGTTGGGCTGCTCAGTCACCCTCGTAAACCCCACACTCTCAAACAATTTGATACTCCGCACATTATCCTTATCAATCTTCACCCTCAAATATTTGAAGTGCACTTCCTTTGCATTGACAGCGTTGCCGCCCTTATATTCCTTCTTGATCCCATCGAGCGATTCAAGAATATACCACATGAAGACATTCAGAATCTCTTTCCCCAGGCCACACCCTCGATGCCTTTTCGAAGCGATCATAAGTTCAATCTCACCAATCACAGAATGCACAGCTGTGTGATCCTCTCCATCACCTTCATCATCAGAATGAGTCAAGAAAAGATTGACGTCGCCGATCATGAAGGCAGATGCGTCTTCCCTCCCAGCGGTGATAATTGATAGAGCAGGGTCAATGGCAGAGGGAGCAGCGCAGACAATGAATGTTAATTTGTCGGCATCGGTGCGCCATGATTTTTGCATCGCGTATTCCTCAGGGAGAGTAAGTGGTTCGGAGGCAGTCAGGGTTTGGAGTTCCTGGGTGGATGGATGAGTATAAGTATATTATGGATGCAGTGGAGAATGACAAGTATTTTCCACAAAGGGAAAACATATGACTTACGGGATCTTGCATCCATTCATGATATGTTAGGACATGATGTTCCGAATATGGAACGAGTAGAATTTTTGGTGTCAACAGTGCTGGCTTGGATTTAGTGGAAATTGCTTCGGCAATAGGGAAGTATGGTCGCATACCTTCATGTTCATTGAGTTTCATGTTTGGAATTTAGTTGGGAGCATAAACTTAGTTTGTATATAGGGCTGAGGTGGAAAAGCTTGTTGCTGTTACTTTGGTGGTGTTTCTAGTAAGGCACCGTTATCAATCTTGATCTAAGACTCTTGCGAAGTTGATTGGACACGGCAGCTCAACCTTCCAAATTAGGAAGGTAACTGGTCTTCGTCGATCACTTATCAGTTTCATTTGTACTTCAGTGCCTTCGGTTGCCTGAAACGGACGACCGATTTAAACTTACCACAATGCATTGTAGAACGTCGAGATTGGTTATACATAGCACAAATAATCGACATTCCCAACATAAATTCTACATAGCTAGAAATAAATGATTCAAAAAAGACTTCTTACCGTACATGTACTTTTTGTGCATTTTTGTAGGAGCCCCCCAGATTGTGCCTAACTGGACTTGGAAGAGGACATTGTGAACCGGATAATCCCACGACGTCCTTTCATCTTCCACCACTCATCCTCGCCGAATAACTTTTCTCGTAACAGACGAGCTTCGCGAACTTCCGTCACTGAGAATTACCCAACAATTAATGTTCAACGCGCGCATAAGCACCAAAAGAAATGCCATCATAACAATCACACACCCGAACACCAAAAGCTGTACTACTTACCCAGAGATCCTCCCATATCGCACTTCTTACACCTACTATGGCCCCAACTAAAGTCCTCATAACCGGTGGTACTGGCTTCCTCGGCACAGCCATCATACAATCTTTCCTCTCTCTTCCCGACCCATCTCTTTACACCATCACAGCACTCGACATCAGCCCGCCATCTCTCGGCACCCAATCTTTTTCTCAAGTCCGCTATGTCCGCAGCAGTGTGTTACAGCGTGATGATCTAAAGAAAGTTTTTGAAGAGGCGAGACCGGATGTCGTTGTCCACACGGTTGGTGTTTATCCAGTTGGTCAAGATCGATACGCTCCGTACGGGAAGAAGAGTAAGAGGTTATGGGATACGGTCTTTGAAGTTAACATCGAAGGGACGAGAAACGTCATTGATGTTGCTAAAGAGGTGGGAGCCAAGGCTTTGGTGAGTCGCTACATATGATTCGATACTCCAAGAGCTCCCCCCAGTAATTCTAATCACTGTGCATATTGATGTAGGTGTATACGAGCAGTGTGACAGTACTCCTCGACGAACTCGACAAAGATTTCAGAAACGCAGACGAGACGTGGAGTACCGGAAGAGCAACAACATGTTACGGAAAGTCCAAAGTACGCACATCCCCCCTACTGAACCACTCTATCCACTTCTCCAATTTCGGCCTCCTGGGTGGTACCAACATCCAAGTATACACCTTCTTTCCCCCTTCACCAAATCTAACATAACCCCCAGACTATAGCCGAAAACCTCGTCCTTTCAGCAAACAAACCAGACTTCCTAACCTGCGTCCTCCGACCCTCGGTGCTCTTCGGTCCCAACGACCCAGTCAGTACGTTGTCTCCCCCCCTTTCCCCCTTCAAAGCCCCATCCCACATCTCCCATTTCAAAAACAAAAAAACCTCACACAAACACCTACTAACCCCGTTCCCCCCCAGCAATCCCCACAATCCACGCCTGCATCCTCGCGCACGAAACCCCCTTCATCCTCGGGTCCAACACAAACCTACAAGACTGGACCTACGTATCCAACGCCGCCGACGCGCACGTGCTCGCCGTGCGGAACCTGCTTAACAGCGGCACCGCGGCGGGCGAAGCCTTCTTCATCACGAACGGCCAGCCCGTGACGCCGCGCGATTTCTGCCTGGCCATTTGGAGGGAATTCGAGCACACGCCGGCGTTTGAGGTGCGTGTGCCTGAGGGTATCGCGTGGTGGGTGGGGTGGGGGGTTGAGTGGTGGAGTTGGGCTAGTGGTGCGAAGAGCGTGTTGAATAGGGGCATTGTGTTGGATGCCACGAAGGATCGATATGTGAGCATTGTGAAGGCAAAAAAAATATTGGGGTATGAGCCCAAAGTCCGGTTGGAGGAGGCGTGCAGGATTAGTTGTCAGGTGGGGTTTTTTTTTCTTTTTCTTTTGAGTCTTTTATTTAAACTATGGATGTGTGCTGACGTGATTACAGTTTTTTAGGCAGAAATTTAAGGCTCAAGCAAGGACCTAAGTCTCCGATGCGCGTGAGAGAAAATTGAAGAGGTCGAGGACACATGTCATGAGGTATTTTGAAGGTACTAATGGTGGAGGCATGGGAATGACAAATCCTGTATACATACTACATAAGCTATAGCAGGTCCAAAAGGGTCATATGTTTTCAAAATTTCCTTGTTGAACTATTACTCTAGTTGACATAATAAAAAGATATAAGAATAGGAACGTTAGAAAACGAATGGTATCAATTGATGTGCTAGTCTGCTTGCTGTTCTGGTATGATAACATAGTCCAGAAACAATGAATACGCCGTATTGCAAGATCCATATCCAAAATAAGAAGACGGGAAACGCAGAAACCGAAAATCCAGCTAGACAACAGCCGCCATCGACATACAATATCCAACGCTTTTACTGCATCCATCCTATTTTTCCAAAGCGCTACATTTACAATCCCTCAGGCAATTGCATCTGAAAGCCCTCCAAATCCTCATCGAACGGATCCGCTCCGTTCAATTGACTGGCAAAGTTGTTCATCCATGCATCGGCCTCTTCGCCATCAGAGTCTTGGAGAAACAAGCGTTCCATTTCGCGCTCGACGTCCTCAGCCGTGCGGAATGGCTCTTCCTCCTGCGGTGCAGCAACCAGAGTCGCTTGCGTGGAGGTGGAGCTCGAGCGAGAGAATCCGCCACGAGACCTGGGGCCGGTTGACGAGGTGGTGGAAGCGCTGGGGGCACGAGAGTGTGTTTTGGCGGCAGATGTAGGCCGACGGGTAGTGGCAGAAAAAGGAGCTGGTTTGGTGACGTTGGAGAGGGGTTTACGAGGTGCGGCATTTGTGGTTGTTGCGCGACCTTTGGCATATCCGATTGTACTCTTTGAAGCAGCTGTAGCTGCGGCATGGCGGGTCGTTGATGGTGCAATGGCCGGCTTAGGGTTCTTCTTCATGGGATTCAAATCCGCGACAGTGCGTGTCTTATTGGCAGCTCTGGCGGCGGCAAAATCGGGCTTGGAGGTCTCGGACAAAGCAGCAACGGCGGAACGGGCCTTGATTGTCGAAGGACCCCCAAGAGTTTTCTTCTTGGGATCCCCAGGTTTCAGCGAGGGTTGTGGAGCTGCCTTCTTCAGCGGCTCCACCCCAAAATACCTGCTGGTTTCCTCTTGTTCCTTTTCCCACTGCGCATTGAATAGCTTGTCAAACTCTTCATCCCGCTTCTTTTTATCCCGCTCCAAGTCTTCCTCAAACTCGCGCTCACCGCGTGTACGGCCATCATCTTCAACGGGATTGTGATACACTTCCCACATCCCGCGGGTAGCATTCTTGCCCTGGAACATGGGATATTTCAGGTCCGAAGGAAGATAGTCGCCCATATCCTCTGGGAGAGGGACCTCCTTGGGCGGCATGTATTCGATCTCCGGAACATCATCCTCCTCAGCTTCGACTTCAGGCTGGTGGACTTTGACCTTGGGGCGGCGTAGGCGGGGACTGGCTTTTTGAGTTTTTACAGACGAGGCGGCTGGGGTTTGGAAGGCGGTCGCTTTGGCATTGGTAGTTTTCATGCCCAGCGGGGCACGAGAGCGCGGACCTGGAAGTCATGTTAGATGATGGTCTGCTTTCATCTCATCTTTAGCGAAATGGGAACATACCAGCCGGGGTAACGAAAGAATTGGTTTCGAGCTTGCCATTTTTCTTAATCGTCATGGGAAGATTGGCTTTTCCATTGGTTTTGAGAAGCGACTTTCCCGGCATAGTGACGGCATTTTCGTCGTTGAGCGGGACTTTGAAGGGCGTCTTGGGAGCTTTGTTTGCTGGTGTTTTGGCTCCCATGGCCTTCAAACCTCCCTTTCCGGCAGTGCCAGCGTGCAGATGATGCACCTGGTTCTCCTGATCACGGGCAGCTAAGATGTCCATGTTGGCGGTGGGAACGGATGTTACATTGAGCGAGTCGTGAGTTGTGCGGTTGTGCAGTCGAGGATGTCAAATGTCTTCAAGAACAAAGTGAAGCTATGACCTGTGTTTACATTGGTTGCTATGCTGGCAGGCGCGGTCGGGGGGTCGGGGAATCCCAGACAGGCTAGCGCATACGCACCCCCTGTCTCTCAGAAGGCACGAACCACGACCGCTCCAGCCCGCATTTATCAACCTACTTACTTACCCAGGCAGCACAATTCACACATCCCCTTTCATCCTCTACCACCTACTCTCTTACCTTCTGCAAGCTCTGCTGCACCCAGCCTCCGACCCAAACAAACATCCCTTCTTTCTCCCAGTACCACTCATCTAACCGCCACCATGGACGCAATCAAGAAGGCAAGTAGTGCCCGCTTACCCCACCATGTCCCTGCGGGTCTGCAAGCCACGAAAAGGCCATACGCAGGCACCGCTGGTTACCCCAACCCAGTACTACCACTCTTGCTAACATGTATGTCCAAACAGCGTATGGAAGCCCTCCGCCTCGAGGCCGACGAGAGTGCAGCCCAAGCCGAAGAGTACAAGGCCAAGAACAAGACCCTTGAAGCCGAAAACACACAGAAGGAGCAGGAAATCACTTCCTTGACGCACAAGAACCAGGTCCTGGAGGCCGAGGTGGAGAAGCTCGAAGGGTCAGTAAAGACATACAAAGATGAGGCCGCCGGCGGTGCCGCAGCGGGTTCCCAGGCCGAAGCTATGCAGCGCAAGATCCAGGTGCTCGAGGATGAGGCTGAAGAGTCTGACAGAACTATCCGCGAGCTCAACGAAAAGTGCGTAATCCTTCCTAGTCGACCGTATGGCTGCTTTTTGCGGCATGTCCGGGTGTAGCGACGGTCGTGTATGTTGGTTGTATGCTGATGCCTGCCAGACTTCGCCAAACCGATGTCAAATCCGGCCACTATGAACGCAAAGTACAAGCTCTCGAGGCAGACCGCGATCAATGGGAAGCCAAGTACGAGGAGATGGCCAAGAAATACGCCGACACCAAGAAGGAGCTCGATGACTTTGTTAAGGAGGTTGAAAACATCTAATCTCCTCACTCTTAGTCTATCCCTTTTTCGTCTCGGTTGTCGACGCCCAAGTCAAAGTGCTGTACTGAGCGTTCAACAACACGGACGGCTGTGGCGTAATAGTATAGTGGTGTGATATGGGCAATGGGAATTGATCCGTCATGGCGTGGAAGAATCGAAATCTACTATAACTGCAGTACCCCTTACGTGCATTTGTTTTTTGGTCTCTCCCTCTCCTTTTTTTTACTGCGTGGTTGCTTGGAGCATGGGGTGGAGATTGCCTTGTACGCTTTAGATAATCCCTGGGCGTGACAATATATGAAATTGTTCCATAAATGTCTGAATTTTACGCAACCATGACGAGAATTTTTGATTCTTTCATTGACCATGGTAGCTGTTGCTGCACACTTATGGCTACAGAGACTAGTCTCACTGTGGGTATCTATCGTCCCATTTTCTCCCAAGTCCCCCCGCAATTTTTACACTGTTCTTTCCTCCCAACATAACATACCAAAAACGAGCCACGCATCTCCCCCCCTCCCCTCCCCTCCCCTCATCTACGTCCCACCACTACCCATCCTCTTCTCCCTCAACTTCTTCTTCTTCACCCCCTGCTTAACCCTCTCCGCCTTCCTCTCCGCCTTGGTCTCATACCGAAACTTGATCTTCTTCTTCTTGGGCCTGGTCGATTTGGGCTTCTCCTTGGTCCACACCTTCTTCTCCTTCTCCCTCCTCTCGTTCTCGGCCGCCTCGCGGTCCGCCTTGGTTTCGAACCCGGACCGCGAGATGGACACGGATTCGATGGTTACGGTTGTGTGTTTTGTGTCGTTGTCGGAGAGGTAGGATTCTTCCTCGTTTATTATAGTAGAATCTTGTTGTTCTTGTTGCTGTTGTTGGTGTGTGGGAGGGTCGTTGTTGGTGGGGGAGGATTCGTCGTCGTCGTCGTCGTCGTTGTCAGACGACGAGTTTTCGGATGAAGAAGTGAGGTCCCCATTCGCTTGTTTAACCAAACGATTCACTTCCTCGACGTGTTTTTCCAAATCTTCCTTGCGTTGCTTGCGCATCTAGAAATTTTACACAATTTGAGTTAGTCGTCCCGTTTTTCATAATTCTCGCGATTTCGCTCTCAAGTCCCTCAACAACCCTTCCCTCTCCCCACCTCCGCCCTCCCCACCACCACCACGACCAAACTAAATAAAAAAACAGAGGTAATAAGGGGGAAAAAAAGGGAAAAAAAAAAAAGAGTGTTTGTGAACACAAACATACCTCTGCCCTCAACCTAATTTTCTCCTCGCGCTCCTTCTTCGCATTTTCCTCCTGCGCATGCTTGATGCGCTGCAGCTTGCGCTTGTGGAACCCCGTCAGGTACTCCTCGCGCGCCGCCGGGTCGAAGGAGATTGATTCGGGTGCGGGTTCGAGTTTGCGCTTTTTGGAGGGTCGGGCGGCGCCTGGCGGTGGTGGCATGGTGGTCGTGCTGGGGAGTTATTTTTTTTTTTTTGGAGTATTTTCTTCCTCTTTTCTTTTTTTTTTCCGCTCGTGAGTGGTTTGTGTTAGATAGCCCGAGGGTGAGTTAGGAGGAGGAGGAGGTGTGGAGGATGTCGGGGTTTTTTGCTTGGGTAGAGGGTGAGGAGAATGAGGGAATGGGAAGATGGTTGGTGGTGCTGTTCCGGTGTTCAAGATGGGAATTGGATTGATTGAACTTTTTTTTGGGGATGGGGAAGGTTTAGCCGAGGGAAGGATATAGAGGGTGTGGCTGTTGAGATGTGTGGCGCAGTACCTGTGATACATGTGGTGCGATAATCCGCTCTCATCTTGGTTCAATTCAAGCCGTTACATGAAAAGATGGAAAAATGCAGCATTGATTCATTTAGGAGTATCTATAGTCATATATTAACACAATCGTAAGCCCCCCCGGCTCGCAATTAGCGGCCATAATGCATCCCATCATCTCATCTCTCATACTGGGTCCATCCCCAGGATCTTCCTCCTCCACGGCAGCGACTCCAAATGCCGCTTCGCTCTGTTCGTAATACACAACACAACATCAACGTCTTGAAGCCCCGCTTCACCAAACATTGACAACACCATCAACCCCAAAAACGAATGATAAATATCTGGGTGGTCGCCAGGCGCTTTCCCGAACCCACCGACCATATGCGCATTTTTCTCCACCAGCCACCTCCGGATAGGCCGTTTATCTACAGCGTGTTGGTAGCCGAGCGCGAATAGGGGTGCCATTACGTAGTATGCGTAGCAGGTGTCGCCGATCTTGTTCAAGCGGCCGTTTATACCTACCCACCGGAGCTTGGAATCGGCGAACGGGGAGTGGATTTGATCGTTGAAGGATTCTTCTCCGCGCAGAGAAGGATAGGACTGTAGTTTTACAAAGGAATGCGCGTCGTGGCATGTTGTTGACGAGTCTGTTTCGTCCATTAGGGTGTCTCTGGCGTCCGTCTCGTCTATCGTCATGGTTTGACGGGAGACGAGCCAGTGTAGAGTCATGGGGAGGTTGGAGAGGCCTCGCAAGCGTCCGTCTGGTTTGGAGACGGGCAAGCGATCGAGGAGGGATAAGGCGGATATGGCGCAAGATGTGAAGCCGGCGTGGGCCTCGTGGTATGGTGCTTCCGAGAGTCCACCATCGTATGCCTCGGCGTCTCGGACGCACTGTACAAATTGATCAACCTGGATGTCGGGCACGCCGTCTACAGGGCCTTCAACGGTTCCCCGCAGTATCCATCGGATGGCGGCGGCCATGTAGCCAAACCTCGAGTCGTTACCTCCTTTGACCTGATCACCGTCACCTAGGGTCTCGCCAAATCCACCGTCAGACTTTTGCATTTTGTTAAGCCATGTCAATATCTCTTTTCTCTTGACTCTCTCCAAGTCATCTCCAAGAATTACGAGAGTGGAAAGTGCGAAGAAGGTACCGGGCACGTGAGCAGGATCCCATATCTTGTTGCCGTCGTTTCTGGCGTCTCCAAAATAGGTCGCTGGCGCAGGTCTGAAGCCTCCTTCTGGCAGCTGGCAATGATAGACCCAATCTATGTATCCTTTACGTTCGTCCGGGGAAAGTGCAGAGGGGAGATCACCGAGAATGTCAAGAGCGGAGAGGATGAAGAGGCCCAAGATCATGCGATTTGCGTCATTGCCGGTGTAGTGGTGTGGCAGGAACGTCTTGAGATTCCTCCGCCAATACCTAATGTGTGCGGAGTAGTTGAGCTTTTGTTCGTCACCAGGCGCAACGACGATGGCAGGGCTCATGCTGCTGTGACCTGTCTGCTCTTCAGGACTCGGGCGAGTCGGCCACGAAGGTGGATTCTGTGGCTGAGGAAACCCGCTTGATTGCTTATTGTGTTAATGTCCAAGCGCCGGGTTGACGCCGACGACGGCCCACGGGGCGATGGATGCAGGTGATGAAGGGGCGGGATGTTTCGTTTGATGACTATTCAGCCCTGTGGATTGGGTTTCGCTTTTTTTTTCTTCTTTTTTTTTTTTTTTGTCCCAGTTGTTTTTTCTTTTTCTGATGGAACCAACAGGGCGTGGATTGGCGGGTTGATGTTGGGTGAGAGTAGGGACTCGTGCGTGGGCTGTAGCTAATTGTATACACGGTATGTGGGTAGGACGTTGACGTGTTGGATCGCAGTCGCCCAAAGTGGCAAGGCTTGCTTGGGAACTGATCGGGGGACAGTCCAAGCCGTCGACTGGGCGTGGACTGGGCGTGGAGGCGGGTCATTCTGCGCCCAAACGGCGGGTGACTACGGTAAGGTAAGGACATGTGCCAGTGCCAGGCTGCTGTTTCGGTGCCATGGGCGTACCTGGCCAGGCTGGAACCCTACAAGTCCAACCAGAAATAACCCCTGTTCCTGCGTGCGCGCCGTGACTTCTCAGCTGCGCTGCTCTGCTCCTGCAACTCAACTGCAACCTTCAACGAAGTTAGTCCACTCCAACAACACAAAAATCTCTCCTGACATTGATCAGCCCTTCCTCTTTTACCCTCTTCCTGCTCTTTCTTGCTTTTCTTAGCGACCCCAACTGCACCTCTTCCGTCTGCACCATCCATCTCTCCGTGCGACCCGCCTGCGCTAAACCATCACCAGCAGACGTGTCCTGCCTGCGTCACTGAGGCTCCGGCTCCCAGTCCACAGTCTTTCCCTCCCGACATTCGCTACGACCTCCAGCCTACCCGGCTCCAGTCCCGAGTCTCTACACCGTCTCCGTTACCGTTTTGTGGGCTTCTTGCCGATCTTGATACCCCATCTTCTTTTCCAATGGCGTCAGGCTTTGCCGGCTCGTTCTGGTCCAGCGATTATGCAGGAGGTACAGCCCCTGTTGTCCGCGCTGCTGCGCATACCCATACCCCATGCAACTGCTAACTGGTCAGGTTTGGGTGTTTTGTTTGGAAAACTACAGCAGGGTGTTCAGGAAAACCAGCAGATCCTCACCGTTGCCCGTCTGCGCGCCGATGCTGAAGAGCAATATGGGAACAGCTTGGCTGCTATAACCCCCGCGACAGAGCGCGTGTCGGGTGGCTTCTCTAGAGATGAGGGCGCCAGTGTGCGGAAGGTGGGTTTGAAAGTCACAAATGAGACCAACACAATCGCTTATATCTATATATTCAGGCATACGAGGGTATGCGCACCGAAATGGATACCGCCGCCGAAAACCACCGTAAAATCGCATCCAACATCCGCGAGCTGGTCGTGAATCCCTTTGGTCGCTGGTGTGAAGCGCATGCTGTGCGTGTTCAGAACTCGCAAGACGACCTGCAATCCCGCATCAAGCTCCACGACCGCCAGGCTGAGGCAGTGCGCAAGTTTCGGTCGCAGTACTACAACAAATGCCGATTGGTGGAAGACCTCGAAGAGGAGGATAAGCTGGCGTTCCAGGATCCCGATGCTCAACAGAGTCCCAAAGTGAAGGTACCCACAATCAAGATGACTGAGCACGAAGACAGTGAGGACGAGCCCATTGATCTCGGTGATGAGACATACACGCCTCAGCAGGTCAAGAAAATCTTGACCCACATGCTGGAGACCATCAAACTGGGCGAAGTCAAGGTCCCAATTCTGGGAACATACCAAAACTGCTCCAACGGCGCGGATATCACCGACTACATCCAGAAGCACATGAACGCAACTAGCGTCAGTTACGCCGAGCGCATCGGCCAGGACATGATTGAGAATGGCTTCCTTCGTCTCATTGGAAACGTCGGCAACACTTTTGCAAATAGCTCCCGGATGAATTACCAATGGAAGACCAAGGTATTCCAGATTACCGATATACCAGAAAAGAAACAGGGCCTCGCTCGCTCGTCCACCGCAATGTCCACCGACAGTTTCAATGTTGATTCTCCCGCAGGTGCTGTTCAGGAATATCTTCAAGGCTGGAACCCACTTAACAACCAGTACCCCAACGAAACTCCCCCGGAGAGACTCCGCCGGGAGGCACGCGAGTCCGATGAGCGATACAAGCAGTCGGTGAAGAAACTGGATTCTCTGCGCTGCAACCTTGAAGAGGCCATGATTGATCACTTGAAATTCATGGAGCGATGCGAATTGGACAGGCTGAAGGCGATCAAGGCCGTCATTCTCGACTTTTCCGGTGCCATTAGTAATGTGATTCCCAGTCTGCAGAGCACAGTGGATAAGATGATGCTCTTCCAGGAGACTGTTCAGCCATTGGGTGACCTCCGATACCTGCTGGAGAACTACAGGACTGGCCAGTTCATCCCAAGAGTCACCACATACGAAAACTACTACAACTCTGTAGATGGTAAGCCGCTCCAAAGTCACGTCTGCAGTACAGGCTAACAAGTGTTCAGAGCAAACGTTTGGCGTGGACCTGGAGGCGAGGGCCCGATCTGACCGCAAGCGTGTGCCAATCATCATCACTACGATCCTCACTTTCCTGGACAACCACTATCCTGACCTAGAGGGCGATGAAGCCCGCCGTGGCATCTGGCTTGTTGACGTTCCCATGTCACAAACTCACGATTTACGCGCTGCCATCAACACTGGCAAGACATTCCCTCACGAGGTTCTTGACAAATACGACATCCCTATTGTTGCCAGCGTACTGAAACTGTATCTGCTCGAGCTTCCTGGTAAGTCTGTCCGCTATCTGGAATAAGTATTGAGCTAACGCTATAGACTCTCTTGTCTCCTCTCACGTGTACGAAATCATCAAGACTATCTACAGCACCACGGCTGCCGAATCATCCGAAGAGACACGCATATCCGTTATCCAGTCGACGCTCGGACAACTTCGCCTCGCCAACATTGCTTCTCTCGATGCCCTCTGCACCCACTTCACTCGCCTGATTGAGCTTACTTCGGCCGATGAAACCTACGTAACTTCTCTTGCTAATGCCCTTTCTCCTTGCATTCTCCGACCTCGACAGGAAAACAGTTTGACCATGAACGAACGCTACAGCTACCGCCTGATCCGCGATCTCTTCACCCACAAAGATGCCATCTTCGGCGAGCTGAAGCGTGCGAGTAGCTTGACTCACTCTTCCTCTGGCGCGCAACGACCGC
The DNA here is from genome assembly GCA_003073855.1 of Periconia macrospinosa. Lineage (NCBI taxonomy): Eukaryota > Fungi > Ascomycota > Dothideomycetes > Pleosporales > Periconiaceae > Periconia > Periconia macrospinosa. Next base: position 52,867 of record KZ805376.1, read on the forward strand.
GTGCCATCTCGACGGATGAGAGCAACAGGCGTGCAAACTACGAAGAGCGCAACCGTGCCATTGCTGCCCAACGCTCACCCCGGGCCACGTCCCCCGGACCCGGTGCCCGGAACTCGATGGGATCCACCCATCGCCGCGACCGCAGTCAAACTCGATTCCCCGTCAACACATCGTCCCCGACCGAAACCCGTCGCAACACGCGCAACTCGCTCGAAGTCCCCGGCAGCATCGACAGCCCCGTTGCGGACGGCGGCAACATCACCAACGGCAACACCACCGCAGAGCCAGCGGCGGCTGCTGCAGAGCACCCTGCTCCATCGAGCACGCGCGTTCCCCTCCCCCGCAAGCACGCGGGCAGTTTGGCTAGGAGCAATCGAGATTCGACGGGTAGTTTGAGGGGCATCACCGAAGACGGCTCCGCGAGAGGCGTTACACTGGAGGACAAGCCCATGGATGACTAGTAGCTTATTCCATACTGGGGATCGTTTGTCTTTCTTTTTCTCACCTGGGGGGATTTTTTTTTGGGACTATTTTTTTGGAAACATGAAACTTTTCTTCCCCCCTTCCCTCCCTCTTCTTTGTTCTTGACGAATGTAAAGAATTAAAGAAAACTAAATCTAATGCCCCCCCCCCTGAAAAAATCGCCATGACCTGGGATGAGATTTTTTTTTATATTTTTTTTCCCCTTCTTTTTCTTACCTCTTTTTGAGATTGAAAGAATTTTGTTTCGATATATAGAGAGAATGAGAGAGAGAGAGAGAGATGGTTATGGTATTATAGTTACGTGTTTTAGTTGTTATAGTAGCAAGCAGCGTCTTACGTGTGTGTGTGTGTGTGTGTGCTTTATATCATCATCATCAATTTTTTTTTTAATTTTTCTTCAGTTATAATAACATGACATGACATTTTGCGAAGTGTGTGTGTGTGTGTATATGTTTTTTTTTTTTTTTTTTGTTTTTTAACAAATAAACTAAACTAAACTGTTTAATCGACTCGGTCGCGGCAAATGAAATGGGGAACGTGTGTGTGGCCTTGAGTGACAATGATGATGAATATGTATCAATTGCTGTTAACGGAGTGAGGAGGGGAGAGGGAGGGGCAAGGACCAAACCGTGAAAGAATAATAGAATAGTGAAGGTATGTTACATAGTTTTCTATTGCTATATTTTCAATATGTGTGTTTCGTGTAAAGTTGTTTAAGAATTTCTTATTAAAGAAAAGAAAAGAAAGGAAAGAGAAGGAGTGAGGCTTTATTTGAGGCTTTTTTCCCCCTCTCCCTTCCCCTTAGAGATAAACGTTACTTTACATACTAATCCTATGCTTTAATTGTATACGGATAAATAATATCCTATCTATCCCTTTCCCTTTACATGTACATGTATCCTTATCGTATTCACCACCCTCCCTTCCTTCCTTCCTTTCCTTTGCTTTATTAATATTCTATCCCCCCCCCCCTCCCCCCGCCTTCGAAAACAAAACAAAACAAATAAAAAAAACTTCTTACGCTTTGTTTTTGTCCTTAGTTAGCTTAGCTTGGCTTAGCTTAACTTATGAACTTGCATGTGTGTGTGTGTGTTGTGTGACTTGGGGTGGGTTTGAGTTAGTTAATGCTTACTTATGCTTAGTCGCTTAATGTTTTTTTTTTTTTAGTTTATGTAGGTTGCTTAGTTAAGACTTATGTATCTCAGTTTAGTTTGGGCGTTTTTTGTTCTGTTTTGGGAAAGAGGGGAGGAAGGAAGGGTGGGGATATGTATGTGTATGGGTTTGGAATGTTGGTGGTTAGGGGGATGGGTGGGGTGTGTAAGTGAGTGAGTGAGTGAGTGAGTGAGGAAGGGGGGAAGGCAGAGTAGAGGGGGAGAGTGGGATATTTGATGGGGGTTTTTTTTGGTTCTCATTTCAGGGGTTTGTTGGGATTTTGGTGATTCTGCGCGCGAGAGTTGAAAAATAAACGTCATGTTGGATTTGCTTTAACACGTCACGCGATATATGTATGGTAGAAGAAGGAGGAGGAGGAATAGGGGGGGAAATAGAAGGAAAATAGAGTACTTATGCTATCTTATTTCGGTACTTTGAAGGTCCCTTTTCAATTCATCGCACTTTGTTCATTCTGTGCAATCCTCCCAAAATCAGATTCGCCTCATTTCATTACCCGTTGAAATGAAACGCCCAAGTGTATCCCCACCGAGAGTCATAATACTGTTACAATACCCATATTTCCAAGTAGGAAGTGGGAAAAAACGCCTCACTCACTCATCACTCAAAAGATAGGAAAAGAGGAAGGTAAGGAACAGAGACCCCACATCTTCGCGCTACAGTTATGAATACAAGGTTCGTGAAGTGGTATATAGATATTGTAAACAAAGGAGAGAGAAAGAAGAATTTTGTGAATCTAGGCCTTCCACCGGGCTTGAGTCCACTGCTCGTATTCGTGAGCCAGGCTCTTCTTGACCCAGAAGATGGTGATGGCGGTCCATAAGCCGGCCCACAGGAAGGGAAGAGTCCAACCAACCTAGAGAAAGACATGTTAGCTATCGAGTTCTATATATGCAAAAGGTACATGCGGAAGGTAGGGGTTATGGACTTACAATATAAGCGGCATCCCTCTGAATAGTGAAGACAATCGCAACGGTCACAGCACTGCACACGATGGCGCCAATGGCCCAGAACAATGTCAGACGGTGCAACATCTCACGGAATGCCTTGCTAGCCTGGTACCGCAGGTTCAAGCGCTGTCTGAACTCGGTTCCGCCGGAACCGTCCACCGCGCAAATATCTTCAATGTAGGCGTAGATGCCAGGACGGAGGGGCGCTCCCACAGGTAGAGAGGAGATGCGGCAGGGCGCGGGGACACCGGCGATACGGAGAACATCGACGACGAGGAGTTCGACGCCGATCGCAAACAGCATGGTGGATGCAGGGATAGCGAGGACGCGGATTGGTGGGTTCCTAGGACAGGTGCCAGCAATGAGCTCGATCATGACGAAGAACCAACCAACAGAAAGATTCCAGTGGAACCAATCGAGCTGTGAGGATTAGGTTAGCATAACAATGACTATGTCGTGCATAGGAAGGGGAAACACGTACGTAGTGTCTTTCGGCGCCAATGACCCTGCAGTTTGAGTTCTTCCTCCACAGTCTCCTGAAGCGAATGAAGTATTCAACGATGGATACGGTTCCCAACAAGGCAGTACTAATACTGAAGACGGCATTCGCACTCAGCTGTTCACGAGTCAAGCCATACCACATGCCAAAGTACAGACCGATGGGCATGCACACGCAGTCGAGGAAAATAAGGAACCAGAACCAGAAGATGGCCTTCTTGCGCGGCTGTAGCGAGTAGTTCAGCGGTGGCGGGCGGGTGAATTCAGGGTCCTCGAAGACGACTTGAGTGTGGGGATAGATGGCGGATGGGTTGGGAGAGGCTGCCCGGCTGGTCGGCTGGGTTACATTGAGGCTCGCATTGGCGGAGGTACGCTCCTCAGATCGTGGATGACGTTCATTGTCGTCTGAAACGTCTTGAACAGCGATATCAGGGATTTGGAGGTTTGGGTGGTGTGGTGGTTGTGTGGAGTGATCGGTTATCGCTATGCCTTGCTTTTCCGGATCGGGACGGTATGTTGGCGATGGTGGTCGAAGAGGCTCTGTTGAGGACGTCTGGGTATTTGTGACGACCATGATGGGAGTGGCTATCTGTTTTGTGTGTTTGTGTGTTTGTATGGGTGGCAAGAGGAGATTATGGGTATCCAGTACAAGACTAGATTGGAGGCACAAAGGCCGGGGAGGCTAGCAAATAAATGAAGAAAAAAAAGAAGACTAAAGGACCGAGAAATGGATGGTCCCGGACTAGGCGGATAGCTTGGGTCTTATGGCGGGCTGCTTGTGCAGAGTAAGCGGACAGTCTTGCGTGGACAAGCAAATGGTGCAGGATTTCCATCAGTAAAAGAAGAGCATTGCAGGGCCTTGTCCAAACCATTGAGTAGTAATCGTCGATGTGATGTCATCGGCCGTTTATGTGAAGATGCCGAGACCGCCAAGACATTTCCGCTGGCTTCGGAAGAATGACTAACGCCGACAAATGACGACGCCGATGCTAGCGATGGCCAGACTGCAGCTGGGGCCGGCAGTGATCTTCTGATCCCGGCCCCTCTGACCTCACCATCTCTTTCATCCTCCACCACCCACCAAGACACTTTGATCCTGCAATCCGGCGATCCCAATACCTATACCCCACAGAATATGTAACAAACATCCTCATGGCTCTCCGCGGCCTCAAGCTATTCACCCTCGTCCTGGCCCTGGCGGCTAGCACCCTCTGCCATTCTCCCAACAATGCCACCACCAACGCCATCTCACGCGAGCTTTTCTTCGAGCTCGAGGAACAAGCCCGCATCGTCGACATTGCTTACTGCGTAGGAACCGCCGGGTTGGGCATCCAGAAACCCTTTGAATGCGCCAGTCACTGCGGCGACGAGGACTTTAAGCACTTCGAACTCGTCACGGCGTGGAATACAGGCCCTCTTCTTTCTGATTCCTGTGGTTACATTGCTGTCTCACATCCTCCCTCACCTCCACGCATCATTCTTGCTTTCCGAGGCACCTACTCAATCGCCAACACCATCGTCGATCTATCCACAGTTCCTCAAGAATACGTCCCATATCCTGGAGATGATGGCGACGATGACGACAATGGAGCCCCTTCCGACTTTCTTGCGCCCAAGCTGGGGCCTCTGTATGGACCATCTACGAAGAAATTAGAAAACACAATGGGAGATAAGCCAGATCCACCGCTCGCCGACCCTCCGAAATGCACAAACTGTACTGTTCACACAGGTTTCTACACGTCATGGCTCAACACCCGTAAAGCCATTCTCCCCGATCTGACCGCCGCCATTGAAAAATACCCCGACTACAAGCTTGTGCTCGTTGGGCATTCCCTAGGCGGTGCCGTAGCTGCCATCGCAGGGCTTGACCTCCAAGCACGAGGCTGGGATCCACACGTGACAACTTTTGGTGAACCGCGGATTGGAAACAAGGAACTCGCGGCCTATGTGAATGCGCGCTTCAACATAAGCGATAACACCAGCGAGAGCAGTTTTTCTGCAACCAACAAATTCCACCGTGTGACCCATGCGAACGACCCTGTTCCACTCCTCCCGCTCGAAGAATGGGGCTATACAATGCACAGCGAAGAGATTTTCATCTCCGCCGACTCGTTACCTTACTCTCAAGACGACATTCGCCATTGCGAAGGCGATGAGGATCCCACATGTATCGCAGACTCTGACCCCTCGAATCCGCCGGGTTGGGGTATCCCTTCACGGTTCAAGTTTTGGGAGCTGTTTTTCGCCCATCGTGATTACTTTTGGAGAATAGGGCTTTGCGTTCCTGGTGGGGACCCGACAGATTGGTATAGGAAGTATCCAAAACATGGAGATGATGGTGACGATGGTGTGCAGAACACTGTGGATGAATTGTAAAAATAGCATTTGTTACTTTACCAAGGACTGGATGAAGTTATGGACTCTCTTACACAAAATCTCATTCAGTATGTCTTTTAAAAAACCTGGCATACGTCTTTGGAAATGAATTTTAATATTAATATTGAGCTTTGTACTCTATTTTCTCTATTATTTCATTCTCCGCACAGTAGTTAATACCAACATACGACCATCACCATCACCTCTCCATTTCACCTCCGCACCTCTCCTAAACCCTCAATCCCTACGCCCATCCAACCACACATTAACCTCCTCAAAATCCCTCACCCACGTCACAACCTTCCCTCCTCCTCCAGCTCCCCGATCACCACCCTCCCCCTCCAAATCCCTCAACCTGACACACCTCACCCCACCCCTCGCTAACGTCTCCGCCAACTTTCCTCCCCCACCCTCCCCTTCACCATCCTGGTCTCGCATGCAGATCCCGATATCAGCGGCGAGGAGACACTCGAGGTCCGTAGGGCTGTCGCCTATGTAAATAACTCTCTTCCTTTTCTTTTTGTTTGTTGATGTATCTGCAGTAGAGAGAAGAGATTCAAAGATAGCAAGTTTGTGGCGGCTGGAGAGTATCAGAGGGGGTGCGTTGGGGTGGTGTGTGTATGTTGATAGGATGCTTCCTGTAGTAAAGTTGGCGGTAGTCGTAGTGTCAGAGTGTGAGGAAACAAGCCCTTCAAGCTCATTCGATATTATACTCGCCGTCGGGAAGGTAATCGGTGGCCGCGAGGACGCAAGACACGATGAGATGAAGAGTCTACTCCAATTCACACTCAGTATCGTTAAACCAACATCCTCCTCTTTCTCTTGTCCCCCGGCCGACACATCTTCCCTCTCCGTAGCTAACGACGACAACCGTGCCCAAAACTCCCCAAACCCCTTCCTAACCCTCACTTCCCCGCTTCTCACCACGCTCTCCGCTCCCCACTTAACCTCATCCGCCTTCAACCCCGCAAGAATCCGCGCCTCGCAAACACGCTTCAAACTCCTCTCCTCCACATCCTCCAACACCCTCAACATCTCCTTCTCCCTTGCCAAACCACCACCACCGCCGCCATCCCCCGTTCCCGTGGATTCGCCTCGCTCGTCCTTCCATTTCCCCAGCGTGTTTTGGAAATCATCCACGTACGCTTTCGAGATGCGATTCCATTCTTGCAGGATGTGTTGTTTTTGAGAGGGTGTTCGAGAAGGGGAGGATGCGGAGATGTGGACGAGGGGCGTGAGTGTGTCGTGTGTTGTTATCGTTGAGTCCCAGTCAAGAATCCAGTGGGTTGGGGTGGTGGTGGGCATTTTGGTGGGCTTGACGTGGGGTAGGGGGTTGCGGTGGATGAAGGAGGTGTGGCGGATACGGTTCATGGAAGTGGAGTAGGATGGGACGGGATTGAGGGGTTGGGTATCGGGTGGGATGATTGTTGTGATGGATTGTGTTACATGGGTTTTTTTTTCCTTTTAGTTTTTATTTTGGGGGTTTTAGGGGGGAGATGGGTTGGTGGTTTGGTTTTGGTGATGGGTGTTGTGGAGCTGGTTAGTTTTGATTGGGTGTGGGGTACGTAGAAAATCAACTCTACGCCGGTTGTTCGATCTTTGCAACATATCCAATCTAGTGGCCATTGAATCTTTTGCTGTGCGGTGATTTTGTATTTTAAGTTGGTTTACACTCTGACGCGAACCTTTTTGGGCAGATTTTACATGTGGACATCATCATTGCTTCCCCTTGTATGTAATCCACATTCTGAACCTTCTCTGAACAGAACCACAAAACCCAGCAAACTGGATTAATGAGCTCAAGCTACAGAATTCGAGTCCTTAGTTCAGCTTAACCTGTAACACCCCTTTCAATGCCACGCGATTCGACTCCAGATATCCACTCGCATAATCCTTCACGTCCTCCGCAGACAGAATCGTGCCAAGGGCTTCGCCAGTGCTACCCTTGAGTGCTGCATCGCGAACCAAGGCCGCGCCGTGCGCATTCAAGCTTTCGATATCCTTGTTAGTCGCCTGGAGGAGTGCCTCATAACATTGCTTGACCTTGAGATTGACGTTCTGGAGTTTTGGCTTGGCTAATTTGGCGTACGCCGGGACTTTGCTCTTGATGCCTTGTTGGATGAACTTGTCCAGTTGTTGGAGCATGCGTAAGGCTTCGAGCAATCCGTATCGTCGCATGAGGTACTTTTCGTTGAACAATGGCACACGTTCTTGGTTGGTTTTGTTAAAGGAATCGACGAAGATTTCGAGCTCGCTAGATAATCTGTCCAAAGCTTGATCCATAGATTTGATAGGCGCGGAGTCGGATTCATTCGGAGGAGCTTCGCCTTGGAAGACGACGTAACGAGCTGGATACCAGAGCTTGTTAAGTGCCACCTCCACAGTTGCGAATTCGTCTTTGCCGAACTTCGCCCTTGATTCGTCGGCCGACAGCGTACTCATTGCACGCTGGTATGTGAGAATGGACGATGGGTTGAGTACACTGCCTTGGACCGATTCACGGAATGCATAGTAATGATATAGCCACCCGATGGAAGCCGGCTCATGCTCTAATACAAGCGACATAGTTTCGTTTTCATTTCCAGATCCGAAATTGGGCACTATATTGAGGTCGCGATTGTCCGACACCTTGGATAGCCCTGAATGATTAGTTAGCAAAGAAATCCAAAGATGTGTATTGATATATTGCGCGACCGTTGTGTAAGTTTACCTTGAAGAGTATCTTGCGATATCGCATCGATTTCGATGCCGCCACGTAAAGTAGAAATGCGATTCTTCTCGATAATGCACAACTGCTTGGTGATGCTGTTGTGGAATTTTTGCTTGAGATCTAGCATGTCTAAAGCAGTGTCATAGAAGAAGTTTTGCATGTCATTGTATAGATGATCGTCGGTCCTATTCTCCATTCGCGTGATGGTATCAATAACCTTATCCAGTTCGGCGGTAGTTGAGAATCCATTATAGCCTGGAACATCAAAAGGGTGTGTTTGAGATATGCGTGTAAGGAGCACCCATGACACCGTATCCATCAGCATCTCCTTGACTTTGGCATGCTGGTAATGTTGAAACGCAATCCTTCCTAGGCCAAGGTTCAGATGCAAACGGGCAGAAACAACGGTCAAGGCCCGGAAGTTCCTAAATTCCTCTTCTTCCATGAGATGTCTTACAAAAATGGTAGCCTGGATCAAGTAATGCATCGAGTTTTCATCAGTTTTTTTATGGAGAGTCAGAAGGCCGACAATAGCCAAGAGGGCAGCATCGAAACGCACGTCATTCTCGGATGTGGGTACAAGGTGATGGAACTTGAGAGCTCTAGCCACAAAATCTTCAATCACCTCGATGCTCGTTTCGGCGGATATGGAAATCGTGAGTAGATATTCGAACGCCAGTACGTTGCTCTCGGTGCGTATCCAGGTAGAATTTGAGTCTCCCTTCAACTTCAAGGACTCCGATGTTTCCTTTATGTGGGTGTAAAAATCTTTCTTGTGATCATCAGGTAGTTGGGCTACGCAACGTCGGAGATCTTTGAAGCAGCTGCGACCGGCAGAGTGCTTACTCCAATATGTTTTGCAGGCGTCTAGCACGGACTTTCCAGAGTATGAGGCCAAATTCACCAGAGTGGCAGCGACAGCCCGGACCTCTGCATTTGGTTGCACCTGCATCAAACGCGACTGCAATGCTTCTATCTTTTCCTTGACCCTGGAATGGTCAGTGTGTGAAAGCGAATCGTAAGGACACCGTCAAAACTTACTCCTTTTCTGAATACAGATGAGTTATTGCATCTATAATGGAAGTCCATATTATCCATTCAGCTGTACACAATTGTACCAACGCCTGGGGGGATTTCTCCATTTCTACACGCTCGAACACAGTGGAAAGTGTCTTCTCGCATATGCTTTCCAGCAATGACCAGTTTTCACATTTGCGTATGCTCTCAATAAGAAGAAGTCTGATATCAGAATCATACTTGGATCTGAGCTCGTCCATAGTTGGCGAAGGCGCGGTCCAAAGCTGTTCAAGCTCAGCACATCGATTCTGCCGGCAGTAAATGTGGGCCATGAATCGCAAGTCCCTCATATCTTTGACACGTATAGTGTCGTCCTGAATGCGTAAGCTAAAATGCATAGATGATGTTTTCCAGCCCTACCGTTGGTTTGTCAAACGCTTCTTTCATTTGTTTCAAAGCGATCATGAACTGGATTTGACTGCTTGGGTCAGGCTTCCCTGATGCTTTGCTAGCTTCTATCTTCTTCTCAGCCGCTAGTTGATTAGCTAGAATGGACGTATAGTATATCGTCTTTTTCGATTTGGGTCCTTCTTTGTTGGCATGAACAATCGCCTGTGGAACGTGAGTCAACGAAACATTATCAGAAATACGGCGGTGAACAACATACAATTCGAACATCTTCCCAACAATCTTCTTGCATTGCGGATATGAAGAGTTCGGACCACAAGTCCAATCTTTGTGGATGTGTGGGAAGCGCTTTTGCTGCATTCTGCCACGCCTTAAGACCAAGTTCACCAACCGAGGCCAAAGTAACAGAGTGAGGGTTCCGCCTCCGTAATGCTTCACTTAGTTTGCTGTAAATGAAACACAAAAATGGCACATCGGTGATAGGCGGCTGTCGTTGGCAGAGGGTTTGCAGTATGTCGAGAGCGACTCTAGCATCTCCATCTTTGTCTACCTGAAGAAGAACAGTGGCTTTCCATGCCTTAAATAAAAATGTGAGTACATGCCCATTCTCCGTCGGCTACATTGATCGCTTACCAACACGTAAGAATCGGTGGGCCTCTTTTTCAGGTGCCGGGTTATTGCATCGAGGGCGAATTTCGGTTTAGGAAAGTCCCGTTGGGCTTTGACGAGCTTATCCCAATTGAAAGCCATAATGTTTATATTGCACCCTGCCGAGACATGCACCTGGCTTTAATGTGGCATGCGACCACTTATTCCTTGTTTGTAGTGGTAAACCCAGTTTATTGTAATGACAGAACGTGCGTAGTGCGGTGTTGGGGCGATGGGAACCGATGTGTGTGGGTAAAAAGCCTTCGAGTACGTTAGTTATCCGCGCCATATCTCGGCTGCGCCTTCCGCTTTTGGCTCAGCAGTGAATAAATTGCCAGCTTACTTGATGAACATCACCATTTGAACCTACAACCTGTAATACGGAAAAAGGATTTGATGGGGCACAATCGAGCGAAAGAAAATTTAAACATCGACACCTCCGTTTTGGCCGACCGCGGATTCCTTACACTGTAATTTACATATTATACAATATATACACGCGCTGAAAAGCGACCATTGACTGTTGTGACTTATTCTTCGCTGCTAAGCGGCGGAAATAAAGCACCTTCGTATCCTTTTCCAAGAGAAATCATGGGTGTTCCGTAATCCAAATCGGCATTTACTTTACAATACTGGTGCGTCCTCCGCGACTTGTCAACACCTAGCTGGTCAAGAAGCATTCCTGCTTTGTTAGGCATATATGGCATCAAAAGAATGCCCATGATACGAAGAGACTCCGAGGCGAGATAGACAATTCTGTCCACGTCCTCGCCAGGCTCCCCTTCAGCAAACGGGAGTATCTTGCTCCACGGGGCAGACTGGTGGAAGAATTGATTTGACTACATCACAGTTAGATGAGAATCACCATTTCAAGTCTAGCTGCCCTCAACTTACCCTGCGCGCAAGTTCCACAATCTCCGCCAAGGCTGTTCGGGGGTCAAGGTCGTCGAGCGCTTTCGTAATGTTCAAAGGCATCTTTAACAGAGTGTTCTCGTAGAAGAGTCGGCCTGGGGCGTAAAAGTAGTCTTCCGAGTCTTCGTCTTGGACTGCCCACTCTTTAGGGACCACAGGCCCCATTCGCTCCACTGCTCCCCGCACACTCCATTTCTTTCCTCTTGTAACCCGGGACGCCAGATTTCCGAGGTTTCCGTTAAGAAATGTATTGTACGCCTTGATGATAGAGATATTATTGTAATTGGCGTCGTCTTGTATACCTCCGTCATGCGCCAGGTAGAATCGCATGACATCGGGTCCATATCGATCCAGCGCGAGGAAGGGGTCAACTACCCGCCCAGTAGATTTCGACATTTTATTGCCGCCGAGGGTCCAGTGTGCATGGGTTAGTATTCTCTTAGGTAAGGGAAGACCAAGTGCCATGAGAAAGGCTGGCCAGTAGATGCAATGGAATCGCACTATATCCTTGCCTATGACATGACAATCAGCAGGCCAACCACCTTCATGGTCGCGACCAGGTGTCCAAGGATATCCGGCCTTCGTTGCATAATTCATCAAAGCATCCAGCCAAACGTAGATTGTTTGCGACGAATCCCCTGGTACACCGATACCCCATGTTAGTCGAGATGATGGCCGCGATATAGACAGGTCCTCAAGTCCTGATTCTACAGACTGAATGACTTCCTTCATGCGATGCTCTGGTGTGATCCACTCAGGGTTTGCTTTGTAAAATTCCAAAAGCCGGTCGCGAAACGACGAAAGACGAAAGTGGTAGTTGGTCTCAGACGACCATTCTACTTCGCTTCCTGTTTCGATTGAAGTCTAATATGTCAGCATGCTTTCCCTCGTCCCTGAAAAACCTTCGCTCACCATCATCTTACGGCCAGTAGGAGGATCGAGGTATGGCCGGACTCCTGACTGGGGATAGAACGCCTCATCTGTGACGGAATACCATCCTTCATGCTTTTCGGTATAAATATAGCCCTTCTCTTTCAGGAGGAGCTGCCAGATTGTAAGCCACCGCCGATGCAATTGCAACCCATTGTCTCATACCCACGCATATTCGACGGCATCCTTGTGTTCTCTGTCTGATGTTCGCACGAAATGATCGTTGGTGAGAAGCGCTTTTTGCGCAAGCTGTTTAAAGATGGTGGCGCCGTCGTCGCAAAAGAGCTTTGGTTCGATACCGGCTTTCGCGGCTGCTCGTTGGACCTTAGATGCTATCAGCCATGATATTGCCAATTTCAATTGGTCTGTATAACCTTCAGGCCATGCTCATCGGTGCCGGTGCACAAGAGTGCCTTTTCGCCCTTCAGCACTTCCCATCGCTTGATGATGTCCGCAAGGACCATGGTGTAGAGGTGGCCGACATGAGGGGCTTTGCGTTCTATTAGTGAATCTGGACCAGCCTCTCTTGTTTGTGTTCAACTAACCGGCATTGACATAGAAGATCGGCGTAGTGATGTAGAACGGCTTCCGGTTCGTGGAAAGATGACGGGTGCCAATTGCTTGTATACTGGATGCTCTGCATACCCACAGATTCGTCCGAGACAGGCTGGAATACAGCCGCCGACCGGTTGGGGCTGCCAAGTTGTGAATGCGTGAACGCATTCTTCCGACTCCTCCTCTCATCAATTGATCCCATTGCGGAGAGCTTCCTTCCCCGAGGCCAACTTTTGTCGCACGGGCCACATCCATCACGCTTACTAAGGCGGCCCTCCACGCGACCGAACGCCGCCGCTAGTTCGCTATTGACGACCATTTCAATATCAACTTCATCTCTTGGCAGCCACTCCACAATAATCGTACAGTCCGCCAAACGCGTCTATTCACCATGGATGCCGCCCTCCTAGAAGTAAATATCATTCAGAATGGTCTAGAATTGCTCACAAAAAACAGATTTCCCTTCCACTTCGACGGATAAACGTACGTCGCATCTGTGTATACTCTACATGACCTCCGAGAACAAAAACATCTGGACCTCAAGGCAATTGAGCCTCCAATTTAGTGGTGAAATCTAGGCTCCATTAGCTTTGATCGAAAATGGTCTCAATCATTTCAATGGATGTTGTGAGGCGGTCGCCTCTTGAATTTCCACTGTCTCGATTCCTATTCAGACCCTAAAACGGTAATATTCTCGTCACTTGTCGCCTTCACTCCTTGTCTACATCCAACTACGCCCCAGAATAAGTTTTAAAGGCATGTATTTATCCTTTGTGTCCAAGGCACCTCATGGCCCTTCGCCATCACGGGAAATTCTGGAACTTCATCCACCTTGTCGTCGCCCCCGTGCCAAATCCCATGATCTCTTCCTAGTGGTTGGCCTTCACTTTTCCTCTCCGTCAAGCCTATTCTTGGAAAAGTCGGCGAAGCAATATTGAAGTCTATTGAGCCTATTCAGGAACGTTTCTCAAATCCTGTCTTTATTCTCTCCATTGAGCCTCCTCCTTACCGGTCAACATTGAACACTCACTCCTTTGTGCCCCTGAGCCCTTCTTCATATATAAACTGTCTCTTTTCCGATCCCAAGTTTTTTTTTCCTCGACATCGACACTCGTACCCTATCGTTTAACTCCAAGTCGACGATCTCCAACTACTACACCACTCTTTGAGAAATCTTACCTTCGATACTTCCAACATGAAGCTCAACGCCGCCATCGCCGTCGCTATCCTTAGCGCCACGACCTACGCCGTCGCTCTTCCCGACCCCGGCTGCCGATTTGTCGGCCAGCCATGCAAGCGTGAAGCCGATGCCGAGCCTGGCTTCAGCTCTGGTCAGCGTAAATTCGTTGGCCAGCCCGTGAAGCGTGAGGCTGAACCCGAGGCAGGTGCGTTGCCCGAAGCCGGATTCAGTTCTGGACAGCGTAAATTCGTGGGTCAACCAGTCAAGCGTGATGCTGAAGCTGAAGCCTGGCGATCAGGCCAGCGCAAGTTCGTTGGCCAACCCGTCAAGCGTGATGCTGAAGCTGAAGCTTGGCGTTCAGGCCAGCGCAAGTTCGTTGGCCAGCCTGTTAAGCGTGAGGCCGATGCCGAACCTGGCTTCAGCTCTGGTCAGCGTAAATTTGTCGGCCAGCCCGTCAAGCGTGATGCTGAAGCTGAAGCCTGGCGATCAGGCCAGCGCAAGTTTGTTGGCCAGCCCGTTAAGCGTGAGGCCGATGCCAACCCCGGCTGCCGATTTGTCGGTCAGCCATGCAAGCGTGAGGCCGATGCTGAGCCTGGATTCCGCTCCGGCCAGCGTAAATTTGTCGGCCAGCCTGTCAAGCGTGATGCTGAAGCTGAAGCTGAGGCTGGATTCCGCTCTGGACAGCGCAAGTTTGTTGGCCAGCCTTCCGGCTAATTATATTCACGCCGAGGCCCCATGTCTGGAAGAACTGATCAACACAAGTTCGTTAGTACAACCTGCTAAGCTATGAGACAGAAGCCGAACCCGCCCCGGCTGTCTACAAGCGTGACCCCAAGGCCGAGGCTGAGGCCTTTGCGAAGGCCTGGTGCCGCTTCGTAGGCCAGCCCTGCTAAACGCGTCGCTCCCCCGAAGATTCATCATAGTCACGCGGGTGACTCCAACCTGGTTGAGACAGTATTGCCTTCTTTTTCCAACCCATTCGCTTCTCTGATTATACTACAATCCCTCCTCTGAAGGATCGAAAAGCCGTTCAGTATGCCGTCGACGCTATTCAAAACTACCAATTGATTACTGGATTTCCTTTCTCGGTTAGCCAGGGGTTTTATATTTCTTTTTGGACACAATACTTAGATTCTACTACATGTATTCAAGACTTTGCTCGATCATAGACGTTCGATTGCCGGGCGTTTTTCATCCAACGAGCCGACCAGTCCTTCATCTACGCCGGATGCATCAAGTACCGCAGGACATCTCGACGTGTGCTTTCCCTCTAGAATGCACATGTTTAGAGTGTTCCATAGATGGAGGATCACTACATACTGGTCTTTTATTCAAAATCAACTCATGTAACGTTATATTAAAAACACATCTTTGTCTCGGAGTAATGTTTGCCCTCATGCTACAATTTAGTCGTGACTATTGAACCCATACCGTGATCGTCCCTTGCATGACATACCTGCCCATCTATCTCACCGCCCACCAGAAAAACACCAATTCCGGTAAAATCCCAACACCACAAGATCGGTGTGAACAACACCGATAACACAATCCTCCCACGCAGACCCACCGCAGACGATAACCCACACGCACATGCACATTGTACACATACACGCGCGCGCGTGTGTGCTTTTGACAGCTCGGTCTGACCGTTTACACATGCGTGGGATGGTGACCAATCAGCAAAATGTGATAAGTGCCCGTACCCCTGCAGTAGCCCGTCTTACCCTTTTCATCCACCACGACCATTCTTCATGCACTAATAAGTAAGCAAACAGCTCCGAACGGTCAAACTACCTACCTTCCACTTGTTAGTGTGCGCGCGTGGTACGTACCACCGTCAGCACCTTGCTATTAATTCTCTAGCTGAGATAGCTACCCGTGTGTTATCTTTCGTTGGGAGGTATGGGGAGGGAAGGGCTTGAGTAACAGTACTAGCTCGCTAGTTAGACTTATTCTTTTCTTGACCTCTCGGCAGAAGCGATGTGGACGTTTGTGCAAATGATTATGTTACAGATTAATCCTTTCATTTGATTGAAAGAAGATGGAACGATGTACGTATACACCCACGAGCGTGGCAGGGCTGTATACACACATTACACAAGCGCAAACACTGTACATGTGTCTGTATACACATGCGTGACAAGGAAGGAAGTAAGGAAGGAAGGGATCTATGTGATTTCATGCTAGCCTACGTGTGTGCGCCTCGTGCGCCTTGTTGCTTTTGCCGGCTAGCCGGATGGTCGGTTCGGGACGAGAGGTAGGCATGTACCTGACTTTTGAGGTGTGACTCTGGGGGGTTGAGTTGGGTTGAACTTGGGTTGGGAAAAGTGGTTTTACATGGGTAATGAAGATGTGATATTTTGTATTGGGGCTAGTAGGTATACCTTGTGAATAGTTTAGCGATCGGACGTGGTCTGTTAGCTCCGCGGGAAACGAAGGAAGGGTTGATCAAGAGCCGGGGTGGAGGTGAAGAAGAGTAGGGATGGTCGGGTGTATAGTATATGTGGTTTGCGGGAAGGTGCACAGATGGACGTAAGTAAGACTGAATGTACGTGCATGTGATTCAGGCGTTTGAAGAATGACGAACGGTTCTCCTGGCGAGTCTTTTAAGAGCCGGGTGAGTTTTAGTGTGAAGGACGAATATTCATGCCGTTGGTGTACTCACGTTGAACTAACTCATCAACCTACCAAAAATGAGGATCAACGAATCTCATCTTATCCATTCCAAATCATCCCTCTTATCGATTAACCCACGCTAAGCGCCTAGCATAATCTTAAGAAAAACACTACTCACATGATTCACATCCAATTTACTTCACGTACGAGTCTTACTTCTACCTCAAGTGCTACTATTTCAACGGTTAAGCATGGTTTGACAAGTAGGTGACGTGACGCGGGTCCTAGCACAACCCGAACTTAATTAACCTCCTTAGCTTTACCTCGTCCTTCTCTTCCCTTCTTATCCCTTGTATAACATGCCATACATGCAATCTTCCGCTATCAAACCCCTCAACCCATACCCTCCCTCCCTCCCTCACCCCTGTACACTCAACCCAAACATACATGCGTGTGTAGTTACATACTCCACAACATCATCCCTTCGTACACGCCCCCACAACCCCACAACCCCAATCCCAATCCCAATCCACACCTATATCCCACAACGGATATAAAAAACAATTTATATTCAACTAGTGAGGTTGAAATCTAGTACGTGATCAGTGTTGAGCTCAAACCTACGTGGTGTCTTAATAGGAGAGGACGCTGTACCCGGGGTACAACACAGACTATACTATCAAATGCATATATAGACATTGAGCGCATATCATATTAGTAATATAAGGTGTTAAGTGTTTAAGTTGATAGTTTCGTCGCCATTAAGCCAAACAACTATAAAATATCGTTCCTAATTCTTTCACTCATTTTCCCTCTAGGGGAGGAGTAAGTGCCGGTTTTGACCCCGTTTCTTTTCTACATAAATATCTAGATTCGATTAAGTTTCCTAACTCGGTAGGGGTGAGTTTCTTAGAAGATGGATTGGGAATGGTGTTGATACTTTTGAAGGAGGAGGAAGGGAATAGTTAGTCTTAGATGCGCTCGTGGTGGAGTATGCGAGGTTTACGGTATTAGGATAGACCAGAAGAGTATCTGCTTAACCATCTAAGCTCTAACAGTCTATTTTTATTATTACAGGCATATATTTGTTGTTGTGGATTTAATTCATCAGTGGAATGCGATAATCCAGTAACATCACTTCTTAAACTTTAACTAATAATATAAAAAAAAAATCAGGCTCAAAAAACTAAATGCCAAAATCACACAACTAACCACATGAACAATTATTCCTGCAATTTCACATATTCAACTCCACATATCTCACTGGTCACCTCTTTTTTTCCTTCTCCCCCGCGCGCGCACCCCAAAAAAGATAATACACATACATTGATGCGTTAATTCCCGCCGGCGCGGTCCGAAACATTCCCACATTCATGCGCGCGCACCTTAAATCTTCTTCCCCACATCTCACATCTCACACCAATTTTCTTTTACCGACACAACGGGCGTTGTCACAATCACACTTCCAAACTATCGAAAAAAGCGAATGTGAAATCGAGACATTCATGCGCACACGCACACGCAGGAAACATCTTCAAGGGATACGAAATTAACGTTATGCTAAGTATGAAAATTGAGGATCGAGGATCGAGGATTTCTTATGCGCGCAGCGCGCGCGCGGGGAATCGGCACAAAGTGAATTTGGAATTCATCGATGCTGCCTAAGTTACGTTTGCATAGGATGGGATGTTGGTGCAGTTAAGTAAGGCGAAAATAAATGGGGTATTATATAGGGAAGTTATGTACTACTTAGGGAAATACAGATAAATGCTATGAATTGAAAGGAAGGAAGGAGTAAGAGGGGGTTAATTAACTACCATTTCCCCACTTTCATTTTTTTTTTCTTCTTCTCTGACATCCTTGTGTTGGGTTGGTTTTTTGTTTTTGGTATGGTTAATGTATGGGTATGTATGTATGTATGTATGTAGGTCGTTGATATTTACTTTTCTATCGGGGAAGGTGGGGGAAGGAGAAGTAAGAATAGTTGCATGAATGGAATAAATGAGTAGAGAGCAAGGGTAGGTAGGTAGGGGTTTTGAACGACGTGAAGAAGGAAAAGAAAAGTATGGCTGTGTAGATGTGATTGTTTGTTTTTTTGTTAGGTGTTTATTGCATGGTCATTTGTTTATTGTTATCTTCTTTTATCTTCCCCGTAAAAAACAAAACAAAAGAGCTGTGTATGCGTGTGTGCGTGTGTGTTATCTAAAAGCAAAACACGATAAATAGTGCCGTCCGTGTACGTACTCTTATAGGACAGTGGAGGTTGTACTTAAGAGAAAGAAGATAACATAACCTAATATACTATATAACCTCTAGATAATATACTTTTACTACTATTTAAATGCTTATAGTATTCTAAAATATATAATATATATTTCTAAATAATTATCAAAAGAGTACTAGGTGCCGTACGTAGAGTATTAAAAAATCTAGCGTATTTAAGTCTACGTTCCACTGTCTTCTCAGAGTACGTATTCAATTATCGTTAGTTTCAAGAACATTTATTTTATTTTTGACTTTTTTTTGCATTTTTCTTTTGTTATGAATTATGAGGTTTCTCGGGTTGATAGTAGGTACTTAGGTAGGTACTACTAACTACTCTTCATCTATTTACATACGAGTAAGTAAATGATGGAAAGAGGATTGGTATATGGATAGATGGATGGGTTAGTAGTACAAGAAGCATGAGAGAAAACATGCACACACACACCCATCTCCACAGAAACCCCCCTCCTTCTTCAAGAACGCACCAAAACAAGCAAGATCAGACGGACAGACGGACGGACGGAAGGAAGGGGATACATAATTTTAGTTTTTCAAATTTTCATTCGTCGTTCGGGTTTTGCATTCATTTTAAAAAAAACTAGGTACCTAACTCATCAGTCATCACACAACACTGTTGTGTTCATCTCATAACACCAAAGACAATACACACACTCTTATTCCCTCTCTCTCTCTCTCTCTCTCTCTCTCGATACTTTGTTCAATTTTCCCATATCCCAAACCACCCCCTCACAAACCTCACAGCCACCCAAACCAGCAGGAAACTTTCCATCGCGCGCGCATAAAACCCCCCCCAAAAAAAGAGAGCACAAACCGCAAAAAAGTAAAAAAAAAAAAAAAAGGAAAAACATTTCATTACCCCATCATGCAAACAACCTCGCGGTCGATAGTAAAAAAGGCTAAAGTCTTAGGGTACTGTAAAAAAACGATAAAATAACAAATGTTGTCAAAAAAAGGGTGGAAAAACAGTGAGGGAATAAACTTGAAAAAAAAACGTATATATGCTCACTCACGTCGTTGGGTGTTTGTGTGTGAAAAACGCTTTGCTAAAATAGAGAGAAAGAGAAAAGAGAGATCGCTAAAAGGGTATAAAGGGGAAAAAAAAAAAAGGGAAAACAGGGTCATAACGTGGAAATGTGTCTCCCGAGGGAGTAGAAGGTGGGTCGTTAAGAGGAAGGGTGAGTAAGGTGGATGGATGGATGGATGGATGGGGGGGAAGAGTTGAGTTGAGAGTGGAGGAGAGGGGAAAAAAAAAGACGCTCGCTTGCTCGCTTTGTAAGAATCAAAAACAGGAGAGAGGAAAATGGAAAGACAGAACCGATTTTTTTTCCAAAAGTAATATGATGGGTTGCTGAGTGACTCTATCACTGCTTCGTCCCATTGATATTAACCTCATACCCTTCGTTCTTAGCCCTCAGGGCTTTGGCAAGCATCAGCTCGCGCATCCAATCGATTCTCTCATCGCGCGACTTGACCGCAAAATGATGCACCTTCCCACTCGGCAGCACCTTCTTGATATCGCCCTTGCCGGGCGCAGTGGGAATAAGCTGGAACTCAAACGCCATGGGGACACCGTTTTTGTCCTTCTGCTGGTGGGTACCCGAGGAGAGCTTGAGGGCGCGGAGTTTGGCGGAGAGCTTGTTGGATGCGAGGGACGAGCATGCGACGGCGTAGTCGTCGACGTCGATGGTTTGGAGCGCCGACGAGGACGGGAGTTCGTTGGGGTGCATGGCGAGGGTTGTGCCTTGCAGGCGGAAGTGCTGGTCCTGCCATTCGTGTCGCAGGAGTCGCGTGCGTCGCTTCTTCATCCAGCCGTGGTGGTTGACCCCGTTGTACACGAAGCCGCCTTTGGGTGGTGGCGCGGCGGTGTGGGTGTTGTGGTGTCGGGAGAGGGACGAGTTGGTGCTGTACCGGATTGGGTCGTCTGAGAGGGGGCTGTCGTCGCCGGAGAATTGCGTCTCGTGGAGCGTGTCGTCGTCACCGTCTGAAGGTCCCGTCGGGCTGAAGACTTGGTCCTCGTTGAGCACGGGTAGCGGCAGCGAGGGGCGGCGCCAGTCCACGCGCGACCCGGCTCGCTGTACTGGGTCGCGGTATTGCATGTTGGGCGGGACCGATTGGCTTGTGTCGCGTGATACGGGCCCAGATGGCACGGCAGTGACGGGGGCATCCATTTCGGAAAAAGGCGTCCCAAAGCGGTAGACGCCACCAGGGCTAGCCGTGCGACAGGGCGAAAAGGCGGTGTCTGGTGCGACTTGAGGGCTCGCGGTTGCACTGCGTGGGATGTGGGTTTGGAGAGGGGCTGCCGACATGGACCGTGGAGGGGGGATGCTGAGTTTGGGGAGAGATTTGAGGTTGGGGTTCGGGGCGGATGCAAACTCTGGTGGGTGGAGCATTGGACGGGAGAAGTTTGCGGAATCGAACGAAGTCGATGTGTGCGCTGATGTAGAGGCGGAGAAGGCAGAGGGCTGCTGGTAGTATGATGGTTCATAAGGTTGGAGGACGGATGGTCGTGCAGGGAACATCTCCACTGGAGGAGTTGGAGGAGCTTCGATAGGGGTAGCTGTTGCGTACGGCTGCTCAACCCCCTGAAGAGTGAGGAACTGGCGAACGTTATCCTGAGGATCGCGCAAGTCCAGCTTCTGTAGAGCATCTTCTTGAAGCGTGAAGTCTGGGAGCTGGCCGGGTCCTAGCACGTCAGAGGATGCTACAACCGATGGGATAGCATCTGAAGTAGGGCGATAGACGTTCTCCACTGCTCGATTCGCTACCTGTGCATTCCCTGGGTCTCCAGCAATGAATATCTGACCCCCCTTTTCTGGTGATATGGGGAAGCCGAGCTGGAGGCCGTGCTCTTCCTGCAGTCTTGCAAGCTGTCGTTGCTGCTTTCGCCATTTGGCGCATCGTTCGCCTTTTGCACACTTGTGTGGCTTGGGGAGAAGCTGCTCGATGGCTACGATGGACACAGACTCGGCAGGGGTGATAACGTCGTCAGCTGGGTTTCGGTGTCGGCGACCCCTTCGTTTTCGACCACCTCCTGGCGTGATGGGCGTCTTTGCATCATCTCCATCACACTGCTCACCCCTTGACTTGTCTCGGTGGCGACGTTCCCTGTTCTTGCTCTTCGATCGCTGTCTTGCCTCCGTGCAGGGTCGGTCGATATCTGCAAATGGCGTTGGAGCAGGCGCAACGGGGGAGATGAGCCCGTCTGCAGTTCGGAGAGAGTCGATCTGGTTCCACAGCTGGTGTCGCTTCCCAAATGATACGATTTCAAGCTCTTTAAGGTCATCAAATTGCAAGTCGAGTAGAACGGCGCCAGTGATATCATGGGCCCTAAAACGCTCAATAACGTCGTTCTCGAATCCGTTCTGATGCATCCAAGTAGCGACCTGGGACGATGTCCAGGCACGAACTTCTGCATTGTCGAGGTGGGCGACAGCAGATGCGATATTGTTGTATTCCTGCCGGGGAACCACAGTCTCAGGAGTGTCTTGGCGGAAGGAAGTTTGGAGTCGCAACGGCGTTTCTTTGGGGAACAATGGAGAGAGTTGTAGGGCAGTGTCGAACTGGAAATCGTTGGAAGACTGAGAAAAGCGGAACAGGTGGGGGCCCCTGGGCCCTTCTACCGGCTTGGGTAGGTACCATTCGGCAAATTGAGGTCTTATTTCGTCTCTGGGAGTGTGGATTTCTTCGAGAGTCGAAATGGTAGTTTGGCTTCGGCGATTGTCGCTCTGTTGAGTGTTAGACTAGGAAATACAGTATATTACTGCTTGCTCAACTTACCGAAGATCCTAAGCTGAACTCTTCGAATTCGCTCGAATCATCTTCGATATCAGTGAAAGTGTCACTGGCGACGGAAACGGGTCGCTCCAGCGATGTTCGCGCAGAAATGGCTCCCATGAAGAGTGACTGAGTTTTTCCTCTTTGAAACATTTCCACTCCCGGTTCTAACGGGGTAATGGGTGTCATGGCCTGCTTGAAGAATGTTAGTTGCGGGTTTGGTCCTCGATGGAATTGAGGGTCCCATCTACTTACCATGATCACAGAGGTTGGTTGCGCACAAGCGCAGTGCCCGATAGATTGCTCTTCTTGTGTTCTTGGGTAACGGTTTCCTGGGTCGATAGTGCTAGTCTAGTACACAAGATAGGGCAACACGGAGGGCGAAAAACGGGGAAAAGACCCTTCGGGTAGAGGGCGCTTGCAAGTGCTTTTGTACAAGCCCACCGAGGGCAGTATGGCAGCAGTAGAGTAGTTAGTAGGGGTGGAGACGATGGGCCGACAACTGTGATAGTCGGGCTGCTGCAACGCCAGCACAGTGTTGGCTTCATCCATCCAGTGAGGGCGCTCAGGGCCAGGACATGGATGGACTTGTCAGCCAATCCATGGGGAGTTTTCCCGCCCGCATGCAGTGAGGTGAATAGTGGGCGCTTACACAGAGTGGATAAGAGGACTGGAGGACTCGATTCGCTGGCGGGCACTGTGCAAAAGTCCGCAAATGAGGCTTGATCGGGCCCAGCTTGTCCATTAATAACTCCACCTAAGGACTAGAAGGAAAAAAATGCAGGGTTCTGGGGTAAGGGCCCACTCTGAATCATGGGCTCGCTTCGGCACGAGGCTGGAGCGGGTAGACGATGGCGGCAGCGTGGCCCTAGGTTCCATCTCATTCTCACCCAAGACAGGCGATCTTCGTCCACTACCCGTTGGCCTGCCACGCCATTCCGAGCCACCGAGCGAGCTACACAAAAACCTGAACTCTACACCGCAGATCCGCCCCGTCACCGCTAGATGGTACGTACCGAGATGGATTGCATTGTTGCGCAGCCCCACAGGTACTTCCGGGCAGGTATCCATTGGTCTCGGAGAAAGGCACATGACTGTAATTCCCATCTCACCATGGCGTGTCAAGTGACTTTGGGCCTCAATGCTACGCTGGGCTCGGTTGGCTGGAGCGCAAGGAGGAGCGGTGGCAGTGAGCAATGAGCAATGAGCAATGAGCAGCGATGGCTGCCATGCATTGGTGATGAGATTGAGCAGTGAGCCGTGAGCGTTGACCGTTGGGGCTGGTGAGGCTGGCATGGGGTAGGGAGCCTCGTATGCATCATAAATTGATTAGTCTTCAACCATTGTCTGATACTGGCTAGATGCGTCCTTGGAATATGGATATGGACGAGGAACACTTTGCGCGGAATCGCGCCGGATGCGAAGTCGGCCATCTTCAGTGACTAAGTTCTTGATCCGTACCTATCGCACGCTGCTGTAGCCAATACTGGGCATCCTTTGCGGCAGGGGTTTTCGCAAAGACGAAGACGCATGCTGGCCCTTGGACGGCTGCGTGCAGAATTCCATGTACCATGTACGCCACACACGGGTTGAGTGCGGAGTGCAAAAACAAACAAAGAAACGGAACGGAACATTGAGTGGAACATTTCGTCATGTAGTGAGTCGTTTTTGCGGTTGTGTGCCCTGACTCGAGCATCCATAGTTTAAACCCCATATCATCCCTATATGATATCAATATAGTCGTCTAATTGCTCCACTTGCTGTGTAACATTTGCAATTTTAGTACCTATGTCCCTCGCCATTCTCCTTGGTGACTGGCAGTGGAAGCAAAGCTCAGTCACGGCAGAAGAATTGACTCATCTAGTCGGCCACCACGAAAGGGTCATGACTATTTTTCTTAATCCGTTAGGAGTCCCATCTTGCTCCGTCGCTCGCTTACTTGGGTTCTCGCGTTGCCCCACCACACACACCATGTTTTGTAGACTAGACCGCTGTTTTGTACACCATCGTCTGTAACCTTTCCAAGGGATGCTTGTTTGCTTTGACGATAGTAGTACCACCATCATTTACCGATGAACCAACAGAATTGCAAAAGAGCGCCAATACCGCCCTCACATGACTGAAGTCTTCTGCGGGCGGGCCCCCTTCTCGTCCCTCACCACGATGAAGGTGTGAAGGTTCCCGTTGAAGCAGCATGTGGGAAAGCGAATTAATGCCGCGTGTCCAGGTTCAACTCAGCATCATGGCATGGGACTAGGTAGTGTATTGCACAAGCTCACGAGGCACGAGAAGGCCGGCCGTTAGCCAAGCCAGGGCGGATTCTGTGCGATGCCACAGGTGAGCTTGGAAGTCGATCGGGCCTCAACAGATGTCGGATGCAGTTGGAGGCGCATCCTTTGCAAGCACGTCTTCACCAATGGAGAAGTCGAAGCGGAGCAGTAGACGTCTACTCGTCGAGCGAGGAGGTATGGCTTGGGCACACAGTGTGTAGGAACTGGGTTCCACAGGGCAGCTTTTTGAAATTTGGCCTCGGGGAATGGCATCCTGCTTCATCAGAGGCATGGTGTGGCTAGCGAATCCAGTATCCGGGTTGGGGTTGCAAAGCTTCCCGCAATGTCATGGCGGCAGAAGAGAAGGAATTTGGCCATCAGCAGACTACCTCACACAAGGGCGGGTAGCAGCGGAGAGGCCAAAGAGGGGCGAGGGGCGAGAGAGGGGCGAGAGGGGACCCTGAGCCTGAGCCTGGCGTTGAGGGTAGCGTACAGTACCTAGGTACCTAGGTAGTGGAGGTCAATGCTAAGTTTTGCACGGTGTCAGGTGAGCAGCGTTATTCCGCGTCGGCGTACGCGTAGGTCGTGGTGGATGATGGATGGTTGGTGAGGAAGCGCACAAGGACCTACTGCTTAGGGATTTGTCGCCAAAGCTAATTGTATTGACTGTCATTCTCGGTATCCAATCAAAACACTTGCAGGCCTGATGCGGTTGACTCGGGGAAACAGTCCAGCCGTGCAGCGAGGCTCCGTGCTAGGCCCCATCCGTGAGCTATTATGGGCCATTCATTGCAGTGACTATCCACCACTACTACTTACGCTACGACGACCGACAACAACGTTGAAAGCTAATTAAGGGCATTTGCTGGCAAAAACAGGAAAAGATCACGACCCATCATGGACCGGCTTCCCCCTGCGTATGCAAGCCCACCCGCGATAAGCCCTACCATTGGACTATGCCCTGTCTGCTCCTCCATCCAAGCGACCAAACAATTCTCGTGCTGCTGCTGGGAACAACCTCTCTCTGCTTTGCCAAAGAAACGACGCGCATCGCGATCAACGCCTCCTCCCTCTCGCTTCTGCATGTCCCACCCTAGCTTACCCGCTGCTTCCACAAGGCCTACACGGGCTGCATGCTACACCGAGCTTGTGAAGAGCTCATCCGCTCCACCTGCCGTCTTGCGGCGAGCAATACGGCAATCTTTTCTTGTCCAACCACTCCACTTTCTTGCTCCTGCCGTGGAAATGATGGCGACGGCTTCATACAAGAAGCGAGAGTCACTGGTACGACGTTTAATATCAGACTCGCCATTTCAGCACAAGACTCCACACGCTACGTATTCGCACGGCCTCACTTACCATGGCACGAGCGATATGTACACAATTATGATATCCTCGATGCGTTGCGGCAGATTGCAGCGCAGCACGTTGTCGACGCACTTCCGAGCTGGTGGACAGACTGAGACACTGCATTGGAATGAACGACACCGCGGTACCAGGAAACCGTGCGTTGCATAGCTGCTCACTCCATCTCTGCCATGTGCAATGTGCGATGGATCATGGCAGTGACCAAAATCGAAGGCATTTCGCTTGTGCCTTGCGTCTTCATGCAGCGTATAACATGCACACAAGACCATAAAAAAAATCACAGTCACACAAAGCAACCTCAGCCTTCGGCATAAACTGCGGAAAAAGACGTGATGCGCTTTTTTTCGCTCCATGATTATGCCATAAGCAATTCCCAAGAGTCTGGAAAACCTCACTTTTTGTCGGCTTGGCAATATTTCCAGCCTCACAGCCAGGGATCTGCACAATTGGTCCATGCCCTCGCAAAAGATGTGAATGACAGACATCGCCCGCGGTCAACTACCAACGTTCGGGCCGGCCAGTTATCGCATCCGCTGCAAGTGTTGCGATCTTTCCAATCCTACTCCCGCTGCTGGACGCACAAGCCTCCTGGCTTTCGCACCACATGCACTCGTCCGGGGGCCCTGGGGAGGTGGCTGGGTTGTCGAGGATATACGATGCCCGAACGGGATATATTAGTGCTAAAAACACCCGTTGCGTGGGTCCTCTACGTGCGGGGGGGAAGATGAACGCACAGTCAGTTGCTTGGTCTAAGCTGGCGGTAAAAGGTAGCAAAAATAGCCACCCGGCTAGCCAGTTTAGAAACAATGACCCCAAATCTCTCTGGCCCCATGCTATCCATCTGCAGGGCAATCTATACCTATCCAATCAGAGCCCCCCGCTTGCTATCCCTCTGCAAAAGTGTTCAATGAACATGTACACGACAGGCCATAGACACGGCTCCAAGAATAGAAACCTATCGATGACTTTTAGCCAACATTTCGGTGCAGCCTTTTCGTGGCACACCTTTTAAGGATATATCTACATAAACCTTTGGCACCTATATCTTCCCAGAAAGGCAGAGCAGGAAACACTTCCTCCATAATTTGCTTTCCTTCACCTCCCCCCCCCAGTCCTGTCTCTCTCTCTTTCCTTTGCAATCGAGGTCCGCTGGTCAGGCTTCGAACGAAAAATATCGTACCAATCTTTTTAATTTAAACAGCGTAACCCAGTCAAAGCCTGTCCCTTACGATCCTTCCCCCAGCCCGTGGGTCCCCCCGCTTGTCGTGTTTAGTCGCAATTGTCTGGCTGGCTAGCTATTTCATAAAGTCGAACCCTTGATTGCCTGACCTGGGTCCGTGGGAAAAGGAAGAACGAGAAGAGAAAAGGTACATGAACTGTCCATGTCCTCCTCTTCGGTACCGTTATCATCATCTTCTGCCACTGCTGCTGGTAAACATTCTACTGCTGCAAGTATGGTAGGAACTACTACAAATGCTGCCGCTGCCGCTGCTGCCGCCGCATCGGCTAAGCAGTCTACTGCCAAAATGCACCGTCGCTCACGGACTGGTATGTGGACTTTGTTTCTTTCTTCCTGTTGTCGTTTTGTAATAGACAGGGATTTATTCTCCTCTCCCCCAACACTTCTTAGCCACTTTTTATTGTTGTTTTCTTTTATCCTCTTTTCTCACAAAACATTCGCTAACAATGTCTCGTTTATGTTGCTGTAGGTTGCTTCACATGTCGACTACGAAGAAAGAAGTGCGACGAAGGAAAGCCATCATGCCGCGCCTGCAAACACCTCGGTCTCAAGTGCGAATACAAAAGGCCAATGTGGTGGAGTAACGCGGGCCAAAGGCGAGACCAGAAAGAATTGATCAAAAACATCATCAAGCGCACAAAGCTGCAAGAAAAGAACACACAAGGCATCTCCATGAGTGCCAACACACCACCCAGCTTGTGCCACTCCCTCCCCACCTCGGACACATATTCCGAGGGCTTCGGCTGCACACGTGCGCCCTCTGTCGACTCACAAATCTCCCTGGAAAACTACAACTTCAACCCAATCTCGACACCAGACATCTTCAACTCCGCATCGATGCCGCCGCCAATGTTCACTCCCTCTTTCCAGCACCCTGGACAATTCACCCCTTACGAGGTCGATATCAAGACCGAAAGCCAAATGTTCATCGACGATGTCCCTACCCGTCGCGATTCGACAATATCGACTTTCAGTACCTACCAAGCACCGCCAGTTGTCGGCCAACCATTCCCCACCGAGAACTGGATTCAACAGGACTACTACGAGAGCCGCCGAGAGTCGTACGCGGAGGAGCCGCTGGATTTGCAAGTCTTTGACTTTCCCCACGGTTCCTTCAGCCCATCACACCAGGCTACCATTCAGGTAGACGAGTGTGATCAGCACCTTCTCAATCACTTCATCGAAAACGTCGTTCGTTTGATTTTTCCCATCCTAGAAGTTAACCAACACGGTTCCGCACGCTCCGATGTCATTCTCCCGGCGCTGGAGTCCAACAAGACCTATCTTCACTGCTGCTTGAGCGTCGCTGCGATCCACCTCAAGGCCACCGAAAGGATACAGGGCGAGTCGATTGACCAGGACATTTTGCGCCACAGATACTCGACCGTTTCAGAGCTGTGCGAAGCACTCAACCGCGACACCGATCACGCACACATTCTCGAAGCCACCCTCGGCATGATCTTCTTCCAATGCTCCGTCGGTCGCCCCAATGACTCCCTTCCCGATATCCCATGGCACCAACATTTCCAAGCCGCCACCAGCCTCGTCCACAAGCTCGATTACCCTGCGCATCTCGTCGCGTTGAACGGGCAACCTCACACCAGACCCCCCTTCAACATGACACTCGCATCGTGGATCGATATTCTAGGCGCCACCATGCTCGGCAGGACACCCGCTTTCGCAGACACTTACCGGGAAAAGCTTATCGCCGATGCCCCCTCAGGCCTCATTGACCTCATGGGCTGCGAAGACCGCATCATGTACCTCATCTCCGAGATCGCCTGCTTGGAAGCGCTGAAACTCGACAACATGGACGAGGTCCAGCTGTGCGCGCACATCCGCGTTCTTGGGGACCAGATCAGCATGACGGAGCCGCCACCGGGCAGCGTCGCCAACGCATACTCGTCAACGGGGGCGATCCGACCCAAGCAGCTCAGCAGGAACATGTCGGCCGTGTTCCGCTTGGCCGCGCGGATCCACCTCTGCAGCCTCGTGCCCGACTTCGATCGCACCCAAGGCAGCATCGCCAACCTAGTCAAGGCGCTCAGCGACGCCATGGACTTTATTCCCGCCGGGCCCGAGGGCTTCGACCGCTCGCTCGTGTGGCCCCTCCTCATCGCCGGCTCCGTCTCGCTGCCCAACTCGCCGTTCCGCAAGATGTTTGCAGACCGCGCTGCCCGCATGGGCGAGGCGTCCGAGTTTGGCTCCTTTGGCCGCATCAAGGAACTCCTCAAGGACGTGTGGCGCATCAACGACGATGCGCTCGCAAACGGCGACAAACAGAGTGTCCACTGGCGGGACACGATGCGTCAGAAGGGCTGGGACTTTCTATTGATCTAGGAAGTCTCTACGTCTCTCTGCTGGTCAAAACGCATCCTGGTCTGTTTGGATCCGCATTGCGATTCGTTTTGAACACACAAAATCATTCTTTTTTCTCTTCTTCACCATCGCAGCGTCTTGCATCCATCATCCATCCCCCCCTTTTCTCATGAGGATCGCATTTCTCTCACATGTTTTTTTGCATATATTTTATTCTCTATACCCACGTTTACGCTATATACCCACACTTGTAATTTTTATACACATTGGACGGATGGAATTGAACTAGGGACTGGTTGGTGGGACTGTTAGAACGGATATGGCAACATCTCTTTGTAGCACATTTGGACGGCAGCGTTCAAGGAAAGAAAGAGGGAGAATTGGGCGAATAGGGTTGGTTATAACGAATCTAACGAACGAATGATTGTGGTGGTGGTACGGTAAGGGGGTGGTTGAATGCAGGCACATAGATTGGGATGTGTGTGCGAGGGAGTGGTTTGGGATTAGGAGCGTTGTACAGTAGCAGCAGCTGGAAAGAAAAAGAGAGAGGGAGTGGTGAAATGACACAAGAATGACATTGAAACAAACAAACAAACAGACAGGCATGTTATTTCCGATCAATGGTTTGTGAAGTATGTACATGACTTGGATGATTGTACAGTTACATAGTTGGTTGGTCTTTGTGGTGGGCGGTGGTGGTGGTCGAGAGTGGCAAAAAGTGCCACCTCCCCGTTGTTCCTTGGCCTGGCGGTCGGGTGCCGTGATTGGGCGATTGTCTATTTATGGAACGCAGGCTAGCCGTAGACTAACCACGAGAGAGAGCACGTTGCATAACTGACGGCGGGCGGGTGAGGGGGTCGAAAGCGCATATCTTGGTCCAAAATCCCCAAAAAGGCTCGAGCTGGAGCATCATCAGACGGCTGCATTACATATTGTACATGTTGATCTTGGGCACCTCCCTCCGCTCCGCACCGCTGCCGCAACCGCATCCGCATCTGCATCCGCACTGTAAAAACATATTGCCTATAGGCTATAAGTTAACCGTGTATATAACATTGCCTTCGCATTGGTAAACACCGAATACGAGTCGAGAGCAATCTCCCCGGCTGGCTAAGGCTTCATCAACCCAAGACCAAGACATCAAGCCGCCGTATTCGCCCCCACCATTAAATACCGAAGCCTCTTCTGGAACGCGTCCGTTCCTTCCTTCGACGTTTTTTTATTCGGACCCCTTCCTTCCAACCACACGTACCCACTAGCAAACAAGACACCACCGCAACCGCAAGCGCAAGCCCAAATTCCACCCTCAAATGGCCTCCGCCGCCGCTGCATACCCGGCCTTCCCCCCTACTGATGCCGCAATCCACCCGCCCAAGGACGAGGTCGAAAGCCCCAGCATATCCTCCGCCAACGCCCTCGCACGCTTCGAGTTCGAGGCCGGCCATGGGAGGGAAGGCACCAAGATCCTGATGGTCGAGTGGGAGGACGACGACACCACACGGGGCGTTCGCGGTGAGTGGCACATAAGCTGGGAGGGCAAGGGCAAGACGACGGTTCTCTCGGCCGAAGACCAGCCCAGCAACGACGTGAACCGCATCTACTTCATGCTGGCTCCCGGCGTAGCTGTCCCCTCGAGTCTCACCCTCACACATCGCCCCCAAGACACGGACCGGAAAACCGTCGTCTGGCACACCAACCCGCTGCCCGCCATCTTCCCCCCCGAGCTGGGTGCCTCAGCCCGCGCCGCAGGGAAGAAGGGCATCCTGCACACCATCTGGGCCAAGAAGAGATTGCAGGTCCTCCAGAAAGAGATAGACGCCGAGTCCAAGAACAACGTCGAGGGCATTGGCTTCCTCATGGCTGTGCAGGAAAAGGAATGGATCGAGCAAACCTTCGGCATCAGCGCGAGACCAGCAGGGCTGAGTATCTCGCTGGCCGAACCCACCGTCGCTCAGCTGGGTCCCGCGAGCCCGCGATCTCCCGGCGGGGGCCGTCTGATGGAAAAACTGCGTGGCCTCAAACTCGGCACCAGCGAGAAGGACCTGACCTCCAAGACGGACGCAAACGACGCCCCCTTCTCCAACCCCCTCTCCCCGGAATCCTCAGACGTGGCCATCTCCTCGTTCGCAGCCTTCAAAGGCGCAAGTCCCTCCGTCCTCGCCGCAAAGCCCCCACAACCCCCGGAACCCCTGCAGCAACAGTTGCAATCTCAACAGCCCGCGAGGAAAGTCGCAGCTGCCATCCCCCCACCGTCCATAATCGCACAGCAGCAGCAACAACCCGGCGGCATGGCATCCCTGAACGCCTTCACATCGTCTGCGGCAGGCTCCGCGGCTTCGGAGCCTATTTTCCAGTCGAGAGGCGCGCCCTTGCCCGAAGACGATAAAGACGATGGCCTCTTTGCCCTGCCGATAAGTCCTAGGAGTCCAGAGATGGGCAAGAGTCCTTTTTCATTCGCAACGAGCGAGACGGCCAAGTATGCCGCGTAGCGTTATCAAACCGTTGTAGTGTCGATGGCTGGAAAAGTACACCTCTCGCTGAAAAAGAACCTGGTATATTGCAGGGATGAATCGTCGTGGAAGGAAGTGTTTTCGAGTACGTGTGGGGCAGGCATCTTTTTTTTTTCCCCCCCTTTTTCTTATTTTCTAATTATCTTGGTCGCGAGGAATATCTCTCTAGATGTATTTGGGCGGTGGACTATCTTAGCTTTGTGTCAAACGAACATGAACTGACGGGAGCTTTTCGATGATACCTTTCTGTAGAGCGAAGGGGAAGATGTATGTATGTATGTCATGTACATATGTAGGTCCGTAGTGATGGTCGACAGAATCAGACGGAATCAGATTCAATCTGTGCTTCGAGTCGAGTCTTCTTTCCTTCGATGTCATCACGCTTATCCATTGGTTGGTTGGCGGAGGGGAGGTGGGGGAGGGGTTTTGCGCATGAATGGTACGAGGGAACGAATTGAAATGAATAGAAAAGTATAGATATTTGAATGAGGAGTTCGAGGTCTCAGTAACTGCTATTGTTGAGGTTTTTTACGTGATTTTTTTTTGCTTTTTTTTTTTTTTTTGCTCTTCCTTGGTTCTACATATATGTATGTAGTTTTCATAGTACAGCCTACTCTCAGTGCTGGCAACGAACCTTCTTGGGGAATTTTCGGGATCGCTTCATTCAACACTTTATCGGCCTTAGGAATCAGGTTCTCATGGACAGCAGGCATTCCATGTTTTGCATGTGAAATCTGGGGGTAGGCAGCAGCACAGTCACGTGTAACATGACGCTAATGTCTTGGCGCCCGAGCTCCTTCCTCAAGCTCCGCTAAACAGAGCAGCAACTTATCAACTCGCATCAACGTCGCATCGACTCTCACCAACCTCAACCCCAGCTCCATTGCTACGCCTTCCGTGCGCTATCAATCTACGCTGATCGAGTCGTGAAACGTGCTTTCTGAACATCCCCGCCAATATGTTGCTCTCTGGTCGAGGCAGCATTGCGAGCGTCAACTATACCGGCGAAGAAGCCGCGCCCGAGATCAAGAAGCTTCTCGATGCCGTGGTAAGTTTTGGATCGCGCGCTTCTTCACTTGCAGCGAGCGCACACTGATGCAACGCCAGATCGAGCACGAGGATGAGTTCGAAAAATGGGAGGCCCTCCTCACTCGCGCCTTGGACCTCGAGGGTGGAGTAACGCGCAACTCCAGCCCATCCGCCATTGAACTCGTGCGCAACGTCTTCGACTGCTTTCTTGCCAAGTTTCCTCTCTTCTTCGGATACTGGAAGAAATACGCCGACTTTGAATTCTCCATCGGCGGCACGGAGACTGCGGAAATGGTACGTACATTTGCGCTTGTCTCCAAAAGCTCTCTCACGCTAACGCGCGCCTCTTCAGGTGTACGAGCGCGGTGTCTCTTGTATTCCGAGCTCGGTCGACCTATGGACTGCATACTGCGCATTCAAGGTCGACACTAGCCATGACAATGATATCCTACGAGCGTAAGTTCTTCTTCCTCCTTCCTTCTATGGTTTGCAGCGCCAACTGCACCAATAACCAAAGACGGTTCTGTTGCAGAGCGTCTTAGTACACTCACCTGCATGCCCGTCACTGTTTGTGCCGCTCGCGCGCTTGTTGCCCTTTACCCTCACACACCCACACACACACACACACACACACTGAGCACGACGACGTTGGAGAATATTCCTCTCTTCGCTTTGGGAAGATTGCTGTGGTTCTGCCAGGCGGCTTTGCTTTTCTCTACTGCAAGCACACCCCTTCCGTCCCCATCCTTTCCACTTCCCTGGCCCATCAAGCTGACCTGT
This sequence comes from Periconia macrospinosa, assembly GCA_003073855.1. NCBI lineage: Eukaryota > Fungi > Ascomycota > Dothideomycetes > Pleosporales > Periconiaceae > Periconia > Periconia macrospinosa. Next base: position 86,896 of record KZ805376.1, read on the forward strand.
TAGACTCTTTGAGCGTGCCGTAGAGTTCGTCGGCATCGACTTCCAAAACTCCCCCTTCTGGAACAAGTACATTGAGTTCGAAGAGCGAGTCAACGAGCCCACCAACATCACCGTGCTCCACCGTCGTGCCTTCCAGACTCCGAGCTACCATTTCGCTCAGTATTACGAAAAGTTCCGCGTCTTCATAACCACCCGACCCATCGAAGAGCTCGCCGAGCCGGAGGTGTTGGAGAAGATCCAGGCTGCTGTCGAGAAGGAGAACGCTGGCCATGACCGTCCGGCCGCCGAAATCGATCGTCAACTGCGCCACAAGCTCGATCAACACTACTACGAGATCTACTCGGTGGTGCAGCAAGCTGTCTCCGTGCGTTGGAACTTTGAACAGGATATCAAGCGGGCATTTTTCCACGTGGAAGAGCTCAGTGAGGAGGATTTGGCCAATTGGCGAGCATACCTCGATTTTGAGGAGAAGCAGGGTGACTTCCAACGCACATTATTCTTGTATGAGCGTTGCCTAGTAACCTGTGCGCTTTATGAGGAGTTTTGGCTTCGGTATGCGCGTTGGTTATTGTCTCAAGGGAAAGAGGAGGATTGCCGCTTGGTATACGTACGAGCGAGCTGCATCTTTGTGCCCATCACGCAGCCGGCTGTTCGTCTAAACTGGGCCCGCCTCGAGGAAAAACTCGGGCGTATTCAAATCGCGCGTGAGATTCACGAGGGAATCCTTACTCAACTACCGACTCACATCGAGACGATCATCTCTCTGGCAGGTGTGGTCCGTCGCAACAATGGAAACGAGGCAGCCGTGGAGACCCTCGAAACCTATATCAAGGCCTCCACTAGCGAAGTAGGCGGGATCCTAGCCACGGAACAAGCGCGCATTCTGTGGCAATGCAAGGGCTCCGTCGACGAGGCTCGGGCCATATTCAAGACCAAATCCGAACAGTTCCTGGATTCAAAGGAATTCTGGCTGAAGTATCTTGAATTCGAGGCGGCCCAGCCCGCGGTTGATCAAGAAGAGGCGCATGGTCGCGTTAAGGAAGTCCACGAGTTGGTGCGTGAAAAGGGTCGCTTCTCACCAGAGGCTTCAAAGGAACTGTCTAATTATTACATGGACTACCTCCTAAGCCGCGGAGGCAAGAATGCGACGGAGGAGTATATGATTCTCGACAAAGACGTCAATGGGTATGTTAGCTCCAACAATGCTCCCTCTTCCTCTCCTAGCAGTTCGAAACCTCACCTGGCAGCGGACAAGCGCAAGAACAAGAACCTGCGCTAGCATTAGCAACGCACATACCCTAGATTGTTTGTTCGACTAGGCGTTCTCGTTGCATCCTGCCCTTGATGCGTTCAGGTGGTACTCTTGAATTCAAAAAATTAGCGTCTGCCCTTCACACACACTCATACCCTAATTATTTTCTCTACGTTGCACGGTAGAAAGTAAATGTAATCATCCTTGAAAGCTTTATTCCTTGTACCTGTTTGCTGACACGATCTGAACTCCATAGTGGCTACTCTCGCGCAGAGGATGTCGTCATGTCCGGCGTTTCTCCCACCGTCGCCAGCAAGCCTTAAATGAAGCTCAGAACGTGGAGCTCCTCGCTTTCGGCAATGGACCGAGTTGAGAGAAACACTACACCTCAAGTAAAAAGATGATGAAATCACAACAAAAACAATGAATGACAACCACAACCACAACACTGGTAAAATACCCACCACCTTTCCTTTTTGTTCCCCCCACCATCGCCACACTACACTGCTGCCACCCCCTTCCCTATGCCCTCCCCTCCACTTTTGTACCATTGAACTTTTTTTTCGGGTCTTCTCCCCTTTGTATATTTGTTTTGCTTCGATTCATCGAGAAGAAGTCAGGTATCGTCGGGGGAGGAGACGAGCCTACGTGGGTCTTGATTTGTGTATTTTTGCTTTTTTTTTCGGGCAAATGGATGGATGGATTGATGGGGTGGTGGTAGCTGCTAAAAGCTAGCTAGCTAAGTATAGCTACACAGCTACATTAAAGGCGTGCAGACTTGTCTCAATTTCGAGATGTTTTTATGTGTGACCCAGGGGGAGCGTGAACTATCTCTGATGTATCAATCTCGTGCACTCCGTTGGTTTCCTTTTGGGCAGGTTCGTGATATCTGATAGGGCGACACGTGTCGCCTTCTTCCTCCTCTTCCTCTTCTGTTCCTCCTCTTCCTCTTCTTCTTCCTCTTCTTCCTCCTCTTCGGCATCTTTCATCTCGACGTCGTCATCATCATCATCGTCTTCTTCTTCCTCCTCCGTATAAATTTGCACCTTAAACACAAAATAAAAACATTAGTTATTATACTGTAAATGAATGAAACATAGAGATATGTAAAGGGGTACATATACATATCAGAGACAATTCTTACATAAGAGACAGCTTTTCGTGCCCGAAGCGACCGCTTCATTGGATTCTCCACAGGAGATTCTGCTACCGCAGTAGCGGTAGTATTCTTATTTTTGTTTTGCCGTTTTACCGGCGCCCGCTTAGATGGTGGTGTTGGTAGAGGAGGGAATGCTTCTCCTTCTTCTCTTTCTTCTTCTTGGGGTTTTTTTTCTTCTTCTTCCTCTTCTTCCCAGGGTAACTCTTCTACACGTACATAATTAGTTAATACTTACACATTCTTTCTATAGTGAAAAGAGTGAATTAAGAAGAGAATACTAAATAACTTACGGAATGAGAAATCTTTAGGGAGAGGCCTATACTGCAGCATATCGAGCGCTGCGGTTTGGTCCTCTCCGACCAGGTTTGTAGGGGAGAAAAATTTCGAGCTGGATTCATATTAGCAACATCGACCACAAGAACATCATTAAACAGCAAAACGCACGGCATGACTGAAAAACAACACGAAGAGGAAAGAAAAAGAAAAAGAAGAACGAAACGCTGAGGTTTGAGATGCATTGCATCATCGCCCCATGTCTGGGATGGAAGTACCTTCCTCAAGGAAGGAGCCACCCACGAGGAAGGCACCACCCCCACCCGTAAGAGGGTTCAAACTTCGCACGCTATGCAATCTAAAGTCATATAGCTTTTGGAACCCCATTCGACATTCTTTAGCCTAGTTTGAAGCCCAGTTTACTACATTACGGGGTCCCTAGGGTTTAGGAAAAGCCTGTTCATTGGGCTTCAACTAGCTGTACCCTCGGCCGGCCGATAAGACAACGTCTACCCCAAGAAATGAACAGCGAAAACAGCTAAATGGAACATTGGATCAGATCTAGAACGGCTTACATTGTGCAAGTTGATTCTTAAGGCCGCAAAACACGACTCCTCCGGTTGCTACATATATTACGGGGATCCTGGAGGTTTATAAAAGCTTATCAACCAAATTTCAACAAGGCTCTTAACCTAATAGCATCTATTCGTTGTTGTGTATCTATTACTAGTGATCCGTTATATAAAAACGATTACAAGTTAAATATATATATGTGTGTGTGTGTCATTGATGTTAGTTTGTATTTAAATAGAGTATAATAAGGGAATAACTGAACAGAGGAAGATAGTTTGGAAAGAGTGTGATGATAAAGCTATTGATTGACTATAAGGAATCTGTATCTTAAACCTAAGATAAAAACTAGACCTCACTGCTACATCCCCAAACCAATGACAACCTCCTCCACGATACAAACAGCCCCCGCTTAACAATAGTTCTCTCAATACCGTGTCCCCAGCAGCCCTTTCTTGCTGATGTTCTAAAATGGAGGTTGAGCGACAAGCGCTGCCTTTTTCTTATACTCGTCCCACAGATCATCTTGTAGTTTGCCATCACGCTTCGTCCTGTAATTGAATTTGGCTTGGATTGCATCGTCCCACTGCACAGCATAATGACGGGGCTGCTTACTTAACAGTTTGCCCTTCTCGTCCCGCCAGCCAGGGTTCAAAACCCACGCGGTAAGAATGTGGAAGTTGAGTAGTTTTTTTGCCTTCACTTTGTATGGGACGAATCTGTATGTGTCGTATAAAAAGGTCTTGTGCTGGTTTGTCGACCGTTTTACATGCAGATATTCGCCGAACTGCTGTAGCCAGGAACCTAGTTCCCCTTCGTCTAACTCGAGTCCGAGAGCCACCATGCGGTGCAAGTACACGATGGAGTAGAGAAAGATATCCCCCCCGACCGCTCCAAATTGGCCGATTGGGAAATCAATCAACTCGGCACATTCCTTGACGTTCCACTGCCTGTGTTGTATAAGTAATCTTTCTCAACCATGTTATGTTGGCCACCGACTTACCTGCTCCAGCCAAACCACCATGGATGTTTGTTGTCCTTGATGTTTGGACGCAGTGAGAACCACATGACTTCTCGGCTGTCTTGTTTGCCCATAGGGTTGAACTTGGGAAGACATCCAAGTATCAACGGGCGGTGCAGTCCCTGTAAGCCGGTCGACCACCTCGCAATGACAGGAGGGCGGTTGCTTGTGTCCCAGATTTTATTCCAGAACCGACCATCCCTCATGACTAGTGGGGAAACAATCACCAAGCTGAAGCAAACTCCGTCCCTCTTCGCCATAGTTCGCAGGATGTATGCACACTCCGCCTCGCCATCGAAGATGTACCGATCTCTATCAGCCGGATGATAGAGTTCATGAATTTTCTTGTATCCTTTGAAGGTATCGATGTCTTCCAGAATATGTCTCTTGTGTGTGCGGGCAATTTTCGTGGCTGTGATGGGCTCCTTTTTCACTGTTATATCGTATTGCCCAAGAGCATCTGCAAGCGCGCCTTGCCAGTGATCAAAGTGATTCCAGATCCAATCGTGTGCCCTGTATACGAATGGAGGGTCAAAGTATCCGACGCGTTTAGCTCTGGGATATTCTGGCTCTGGTGCGATGTTGGGATTGGGCTCGAATGCTAGAGAAGTGTCGGAAAGTGGATGATCCCACGAGTAAGGAGCATTTGCCACGGACTGATCGGTGTATTTCAGAGCCCTTACCAATTGTTGGTTTAACTTTCTCTTGTCTCGCTTGATATGGAAATTTGGGGGAGGTGGACCGAAGTATTGGAATTCTCGGACATGCGCTTCAGTCCTGTCGGATTTCATTCCATGTAATTCTGTATCTTCAGATGGTGTCCAGGGCGCCATGATATTCTTCTAGCTAAATGCTTGTAATAGTAATGTCATCAATAGGCAAAAGGCGGGCAGAAACTATGGCATAAGGTGGTGTGGATGAAGTAGGGTCGAGTTGGATAGCTGCTGTAGAGTTTGATGAGTTTGAGGGTAAAAATGGGATTGAGGGTCAATTTTTTTTGCGTATTGAGAGGGGGATAATTGCCACAAGGATGGTTGGTGCGTGTGACTATCTTTTACTACAGCGGACGTGTTTGGATGTGACGAGAATTGAATTTTGGGCACGGGCATTCCTCTTTCATAGTGCGTGACTGATACTTGTACGACATAGAGTGGGTGATCAAGCCGTGCGGTGTGATAGCAAAGCACCAATACGCATTTTTCAGCTTCCAACTCGAGAAGCGTAGCAGTTCTGATGATATGTGAATGTTGCACTGTAGCAAGCACTTCAATCAAGACCCATCACGCGAATGTGTTATCGAAGTTACATTGTTTGTCTACCAAACCCTATGATGTTGCTATTAATGTGAATATGTCTAGTTTCGGAATTGTGCTTGTGCTCTGCGCTACGACGTTAGCCACAAGTTGCGGTTACACATGTCCGCAGAGCGCATACATAGCCTGCTTTGGTCACATCGACAGCTGAAATTGTGATGGTCACAGATTACACAAGCACGTGCTATGTTCTTTTCCATCCAACACCTTTTTTGTTCAGCCTCTTCACCTGCCTCCTCCTCCTTCATTACCCTTTACCCTTCATTGCCTTACCTGTGACCATTGCATACATTTAGGTCTAGCCTTCCAACAACTCTACCATATCTATCCATCAGTATCTTCGTTCTAAACCCCACTCCTCCTCCCTCAAGTACAGAAGCACATCAACATCAACATCACCATTGTCGATCACATCTCCCATTCGATCACAGACATAGATATACATAGTGTATCAAAATGCCGTTCTGGACACCTCCAGATGCCCCTCCGAATGTTTTCGCCGGCGAGCTCCCAGACCAATGGCTCGAAGAGATGAATGGCGCGCCAATTGGCCCACCCCCCCAGGCACCGCCACAGCGGGCATGTGAGATTATTCAAAACACAAGATTCACAGATGCGGGAGCGATAATCACCCTGAAAACCGGCATGCAGGGCTGGTGTGTCGATGAGAGAACCAATGAAAACGGAGTAAGAGTTGCTAGTGTATGGATTCCAGGAGTGACCAACGATGAGAATTTCTCAACACGATGGATACCGCGCTCCTACATCAATGTAGGCGAAATCCGAAAAGACTTCAGCGAATGGGACATCCTAATCAGCAATCCCGACATCCAAATAGGGGCGGTACCGCAGAGCAACCAAGTTGATCCGAGCAAACTTGGAAGAACAATTGAAATGAGCATCAATGCTATCTTACTGCAACGTCCACACTTCATTATCCAATCGTTATTGGACTCTATCCAACAATGTGGAGGGCCTACCACTGTCACAAATACTATCATCCGAGGAATTCGAAAGGCTGGTTTGTATGATGTTCTCAATACGGCCAGCTTTACCATCGAGGATCTGCTGGACAAAGCCAAATATACAATTCCCAGCGATCGAAGCCGGCGCAAAGGCGGAATCTATGTGAGGTTCCACAAATTAAAATCGAGCGTAGAGGGATCAGAATGGGAATCACATACAACATACCTCTATGTCGGCCAAACAGCTGACTTTAATGACCGACATAGGCGCCATTCTAGGGACCACGAAGGATTATATAATAAACTTACGAAAGCCTCAAGAAAGGTGCTTTCATGCGCTATTTGTGTCCTAGATGAAAACACTCCCAAATCAGTCTTCCACTTCGCCGAGCAAATCTTTGTCTGCATGTTAGGCACTTATCGAAAGTGGCTGTTTGCAGCAGGAGATGCAAAACGTCAGGCCATCACACATGTGTACAATGCGACCTCATTAACGGCACTCCTAAAACCCATTTTCTCAGTCACTGGTTGGGACCCAGCTGTTCGACGCTCATCATTCAAAGTTGAGCAAGGCGCAAATTGCTCCTCGCCAGTGGCAGAGTGGGGAGTGAAGAGTGAAAAGATCCTATGGATTCGTACAGATGTCTATCAGAGGGATGCATCTACAGGGAAGCCTATCCCTATGGCAGTTTTTCGCCGTTCAACTCCCACCCGACTGCACATGATTAATAATAATAATGGCTTTACTTTCAAGATAAATAATCGTATAGCCATTCACGGGAGCACACATACTCACACCGATTTGCCCATGGCGGGTCAGGATATTCAACTTGTTCTCGAATTTCGAAAGGATGGAACTCGGCATGAACAATGCAACAGTCGGCTTCCCTATATCAGCAGGTATCAGAACTGGGAACAGGCTTGCTCATATGCCGTCCGTATTGAATGGCAAAGTCCGCCGAATTCCGGAAGTTGGAGGTTTACCTACCTAAGGCGTTCACATCACCTTCGTTTCAGGCGCAAGAATGAGCAAAGAATCCCTGGTGCTCTCTCATCATACGCGCAGGCCATCCAACTCCTACAGATTTTCTATGATCAAGAGGCACCACACAAACCTGATTGGATCGCGAAGTTCAAGCTTCGGGCTCGCGTTCTAATAGCAGAGTATGATTTGATGAAGCAACAAGTTACATTCCGAGCACCAACGGCACAGGATCGAATAGGACAACTCAGATCTTGTGCGCCAGTAGCCCATCAGAACATCATAGATCAAATGAAGGATCCCAAGTACCAACTGCAAAATGTCGGAGCTCATATAACAAAACTTGGCAGAAGATCACAATGCGACGTTTGTTATCTACAAGCAAACCCCGAAAATATCGAGCAAAAGTGCATTAGAGATCCAGTCAAGGGAGTATGTAGCAGGTGCGCAATAATTGGTCTACCCTGCTGCAGTTGGACAGAAAACTTAGTGCGTTCATTCACCGGCTCACGGCCCTCAATGAGTGCGGTGTTCACAGCGGACCAGCAGGCTAAGACTATAGCTGTATACTCAGCTCTTCTTCCAGAGATAGCCAATCGCCCAATTCCCGAGAGGATGCAGGGGTTTGATAACAAGCTAACCCTTATTGAACAGTCGGGTATCGGTGATGAAGATGAAGATGAAAATGAGAATGAAGATGAGAACAGCGATGATGATGGATATGAGGATGAGGATGAGGATGAGAATTGAGATTCGATGGTAGCTGGCACATTTTTCTTTAATTAGTACATTACGGGACCTAAAGGATCTGGAAAGCCTGTCAATCGAGGTTCAATCAGGTAACGAACCCTGATACTATCTATTCATTGTTTAATACCTGTTGCCAATCTTTCTACATATGAAATCAGTAATTACCCGAATACAACGGCCTTCCAAAAGTATCTGTGACGCACGTTGTTTGGTTGCTGATGTCCGTCATGATGCGCAGCGATTTGGCGTAATCGAGAGCCGTGGAGGCGTCCAGACCGCGCGTCGAGTTGTCCCAGCAGACGACGGTGGATTTGGTGGCCAGCGTTTCGGCGATCGAAACCCGCTTGCGCTCTCCACCGCTCACACCGCGCACGAATTCGTCTCCCACGGGGGTATACTTTGTATGCGAGATGCCGAAGATCTTGAGCAAGGCGTTCAAAATGATGGGGATCTCGTCCTTGTCTTTCTTCTTCGTCTTGTTCAGCAAAGCGAAATATAATGTTTGCCAGACGTTCAGGTTCGCAAAGTGAGTGTCGTCTTCGGGGTTGTAGTTGACTTCGCCGCGGAACCTCTTGTTCTGCTTGTCGGCGGGAATACCGCCGTACGAGACGTGGCCATCAACCGAAGCGTAGCTTTCGCGGTTGTTGGCGATGGCTTTTAGAAAAGTGCTGCAGCCGGATCCAGGACGCCCAAGAACAAGCATCATCTGACCGTCCTTCAAAAGCCCCGAGAAGTCGTTGATGAGTGTCCGCGTCGGCGGTTGGCGTCCAAACTTCAAAGCCGGTATGAATCTTGATACAAGATGATAGAGATCGGGACCAAAGGTTCCTAAGATGGCGTCTGGGAGTGTCCGCACAAAGACTGAGGTCGAACCTACACCCTTGACAGTAAGATTCCTCCATATCACGCCGACCTTCTTCGCAGATTGGCCTTCCTTTCTCTTCTCAAAGTGGCCTTCTCGCATGAACCGGCCCAGTTCGAAGTCGTCCTCGTCCTCGACCGCTGCTTCTCCAACATCGCCAGGTTTGTCGTCTAGGCCGTCTTCCGCGCGTGCAATGGATGCTCGTCGGTCAGCACTTCGCATGGTACTCTTTCGACTAATCGCTCCCATCAAGCCGTCCGGACGATCGTCCGCGGCGTGTGATTTGCGTCTTGACATGGTACTCAAGGTCTGTCTCAAGACCTCGAAGTCCTGAAGAGCGGCTTGCGCGCTGAAGTTACCAGCATCTTGCTCTCCCCAGGTACCACTCCTGTCTCTTTGCTCGCCATTGCTGTCACTGCTGTCGCTGCTATCGCCGCTTCGAAGAACTTCTTCCTCGCGTCGTTGGTCTTGACGGTGCTCTTCTTCGTTGTGCCATGGGTTACGAGGTCCATCGTCCTGCGATGGGGGCAGGTTGGTGACCCACATGATGCTGGAATCAATTCACCTGACGCACACGAGATACTTGTTCAAGTGGCCGACGACTCCAGAGTGCAAGGTATAACGGGTACGGGCAACAACTTGAGGGAGCAAAGGAGGATTCAAGAAGGCACAGGCGGCGCAGAGACTACCTAGGTATACATGTGAACCCGATTGAGCGCAACGCTCGCTAATGACCCGACCAGGAGCAATCCTCGCCCTGTTTACAAATACATTTTCGGGCTTCAGCGGAGTTATGCTGACGCACTCCACGATTTCGTCATATCGAGAATTTAGCACCAACAAGCGGATCTCCAAGCCATCAAACAACCAAAAAACCTTTTTTGACCCTTCAACCGCGCATCGCTAGTGCCCCAACGCCCCAATCATCACCCATTGCGTGAGTCAGTTGCCGCAGTTCGGCGGTGGGAAGCTGCATCGTATCGACCCTGCGCGAGAGGGAACGAAACGAGACAGGGTTGAAGACCAAAAAAAATGATGGTTATGCAGATCAAAAGAAAATACCCTAAAGCGGTCGATCGGACCCTGGAGCGCGGTGATTGGTGGAGTTCTGAGCTGTTGATAGTGGGTTTTCGCTCGCCAAGTTTGATTATCACGGCGGTTTTTTACTCTCTTGTCTGCGTTATCTCCGTTTGAATGAAGCAACTGTCTGATGGATGGTATCCACTATCCACAATCAGGGTGTGTTTGTCCCCAACGCGTGGGGGGAGTCGGAGCCTCATGCGACAAACTAACCTGCACGGTAAGGCTGCACGGACCTTGCTTACCGTGCAGATTATTTTGTCGTATCAGAGTCGGAGTCCCACCGTGTACCATGACTGGCATGACATATTGAGACAACATTATTAAGCTCATTGCACATTTCGCGTTGGGAGTTGAACCTCTTGGAACTTCAAGTGTTACCTCACAAAAAAGGTAATTCCTGTATGCGACGAATACATATGTATTTTCGGCATTTATCCGTGAAGAATAGTATTAATCAATCGACAGCACCCGGGGCATAGCATAACGATATTGCTCACCGAAAGTGAATGTGCTGATATCAATCGCAAACTAGTAATCCGATTACGGTAGCGCCGAGCATCCTTTGTTTCATTGTGTGCCGACATTCTTCGGGGGGTTGGTGATTGCTAATGTCATCTTGCTTCTTTCAAGCAAGTGCGAGCACACCTTGGCTGCTCTTGTGCAAAAAAAAAAACTGTTTTTGATTTCTAATCCTACTCGTAAAAGCACAACGCGTGTACGTATTGATCCTCTCCCAGCTGCTCGCTCCCGTGTTGCATACGACCCTTGAGAGCAGTCTTTGTCCCGGACGCGTCCCGTATCCATTTTTCAGCTGTCCGGACTCCTTGGGCGGCGCATATCTTTGGGTTATGTATCTATTTTCCACTTTGCAATGTCAGTGTTGTTGTCTTGTCTACAAAGTCTCCGTTGGATACATTAAGAGTCTCGAGCATTAGTCGCCGTTTTTGCCCTTGGACTAAAAATTATGCAGTCGACTCGGATGTCGCATACCAAGCACACTCCAATCGGTGAGATGTATATGCAGCTAGACAAACAGGTCGTACAAATAGGTAATGTTCGCGACATGCAGTGCGGGAGGAATACACCGGGATACTGCCATCGAAAGTGTTCCTGACGTCCGACAAGATAATAATCGATCAACAGCGTGGTTTTCAAACTCGGTAGACGAGAATCAAACCACTCAAAAAGAAATACATTGCAATCTATCGGGCGATGCTGTACATCTACCCACAGATAAAACTCAAATATCTCATACTATGGACAGCCACGCTGTAACATCGGAAGCCACCTTTCTCACCCTAGTAATCGCAATCTAAATACACCCATTCATCCATGAGCTAACCACCTATATCTCCCTCCCGCGCAACTTCTTTATTTTTTTTTCATAAAGCCAACCTTGGAAGGGCTGTGAGACAATTTTCCTTTCGTTTCGCCTCTTCTCCGCACAACTACGAAAGCGGGGTTCCGCGTGTAAATGAACAAAAAAGAAGTCTCTCTCAGTGCTTTTGGTTCAATTTCTCATCTTACACGTGTCTCTCTTGTTGCATCTTCTTTTTTCACGCGGACGCTGCTATGGGATGATGATAAAATGGCGCTGGAGAAGGGAGACACCTCGGTGTTAAAAAATCACATGCAATCTTAGTCGATACACCTCTACATCAACCAAGAAAAAGAAAAAAAGTTTAGAAACACCAATGTATATGTCTTAGGCGCTACGAGAGAGTACTTAGTATACTCTTTTTCGCAGATTATAAACCGCCAGACTAATTCCAGCAAAGATATTTACAATCAGTACATATCTTCATAAGTCGTCGCGAACATCAGAGTCATACATACCTACCTACCTACCTACCTACCTACCTACACAACGCACTGATTCCTCACACCCATACATATAGTGCCCCGGGTGTGTGCGTGTGTGATATGATATATCCCAAGTTACGACTCACCTTACTAAACTTTAAAAAAAAAGTTATCACTTATTCATACCACCATGCCCTCACCCTCCCGCGTGCGTCATCATCACTCAACACCTTTACACACTCGCCCACTTCACCCCCTTTTTACAAACCATACCCATACCTAATTAAAAATGATATGACTCTCCCCCCTCCCCCCTCCCCCCCTCGTGCGTGTGTATTTGTCAGCCAGCCAGCAATATTCGACACACACACCCTCCAGCTTAGCAGCTACCTAGCATGACCATTTACATCGTGTTAGATACTTTTTCAGATTTTCACACGCGTGCGCGCGCGGCGTGGACGAGAGGGGGATAGTAGGGAAGGAAGGAGGACAGGGCAGATAACATTCATTTATATATATGTTAGGTAGGTAGGCTTTTTTTTCTTATCGTTGTTTTGTTGGGGTGGGGGAGAGAGAAAGGGGAGGTGGGAGGTTATGTGTATGCTTTATCTATTTTCTTTTCTTTCTTTTTTTTTGGGTTTTTGGGGTTCTTTTTTTCTTTTCTTCTTTTTTTCTTTTCTTCTTTTTTTCTTTTTTTGAAGCTCTCGCCATGGCACCAGCCATTTTCCCTATGTTTTTATAGGGGGGGGGGGCTAGAGGGGGGGGGGGGGGGGGATTTGGGGTTTTGTTTCGATGGGTGTCTGAGTTTTGTACATAGGTAGGTGGGAAATCGTGTTCCCCAGAAGCACAGAGAAAGATTTCATTTTTTCCGAGCAAAAGGTTACCGGGGTTAACTACGGAGGGTAAATTTTAGTTCTTCAAGTAGTTTATGTCTTTTTTTTTTGCTGAGTTGGGTTTTTGTTTTTTCTGATTTGCTTTGGTAGAAAAAAGGTTGGAGGCTGAGGGTGAGGGTGATATTTTGTAGTTTTGGTGTATGATGTTATTTGGTTTTGGTATTTATACGATTCTGCTCTTTTTGAGAGAGAGAGAGAGAGAATGTATGTTACGTTTCTCTCTATTTCTCTCTCTTTCTCTCTCTCCCTATAATCCCCCTAACCGTCTAATACGTCTCATCTCCATCCTTCCCCTACTAATACAATTTTTAAAAGGGATGTATGATTTTAGAGCGCGGGGAGGTAAGGATAAGGTTCTAGGTGTTATTTATAATAAGGAATTTAGGGGGGGGGGGGGTTTATAGAAGTGGAATAAAGGAGAATTTTGGACATGTTGTAAGAAAGTCGTTCTACGTTGATGGCTTTTTTTTTGTGTGTCGACATGATGTGAGTGTATTGATTGTGTGTGTGTGTGTGTGTAGTGGTAAAATGGGAACTGTTTTTTAAGTGAGGTCGACTTTTGAATGCTTTGTTGAAGAGAGCATGTGGGGAGTAGAGTAGTATGAGTCTTTGAACTCTGCGTAGGGAGTTACATATGTGTAAGAGGGAGGAAAAAATTGAATTAATTGAATCGTGGGTTTGCAGTTTTTTTGGAAATGAATAGGATATTGGTAAGAACATTTAAAAAAAGGTAAACATTAGAGTTGATGATGATGATGATGGGATACATGTAAGTGGTTAGCGTCAAAAAACGAGAGAACCCCTCGAGCGGAAGTGGGGAACATGCAGCCCCTAGTCATGCACGTAAAAAAAGGTGTCCCGCCTTCACGTGTAGTGGCGTCAGAGCTTTCCCATGTTTTGGGCACCCACAGCTAAACTCTCTCTCTTTCCAAGAGTTCGACCATCCAATTCATTTTCCCCATTTTATTGGCGTTGATTGACTCGCAAAAATGGTCCTACAGGCGATCAAATACTCCAGAGGCCAGCTGGAGATTCTGGACCAGTTGAAACTGCCGCATCAGGAAGAATACGATCATGTATACTCGAGCACTGACGCATGGCATGCGATCAAGGAGATGCGCACCCGAGGGGCGCCGGCAATCGCCATCGTGGCTGCATTGGCTTTGGCGGTCGAGCTTGTGAATATGAAGCTCACGCCTGTGGCGGAGGAGGTCAAGGTTTTTATCATGGAAAAGTTGGACTATCTGGTGACGAGCCGACCCACTGCCGTTAACCTGGCGGATGCAGCGCGGAAACTGAGGAAAACGGTTGAAGATGCGTCGGTTGCAGAGGGCGCGAATGGAGAGAGCGTGAGAGAGGCATATGTAGCAGCGGCAGAGAAGATGTTGATCGATGATGTGAGCGACAACGAAAACATTGGAAAGCATGGCGCCGAATGGATCGTGAGCAACACGGATGCAGGCAAGAAGGGCAAGGTCAGCATGATAACCCACTGTAATACCGGGTGAGACATGACTTTTTTGATTCCTTGTATGAGCCCAAACTAAACTGTACAGATCTCTGGCTACGGCAGGGTATGGCACAGCTCTGGGTGTCATTCGATCACTGCATGCTAAAGGGGCGCTGAAACACGCCTTCTGTACAGAAACGCGGCCCTACAATCAAGGTTCACGTCTGACGGCATTTGAGTTGGTCCATGACCAAATACCAGCAACTCTGGTGACGGACTCGATGGCGGCTGCTCTCATCCGACTCAAGGGGGAAAGTGAGAATATCGCGGGCATCGTTGTGGGTGCGGATCGAGTAGCAGCGAACGGAGATACAGCAAACAAAATCGGTACCTATTCTTTGGCCATTCTGGCCAAACACCATGGAATCAAATTCTTGGTCGCTGCCCCTCGGACTACCATCGATCTCAGCACCAAATCGGGAGCTGACATTGTTATTGAGGAGCGGCCGGGCAAGGAGGTGACGCTGGTCAAGGGGCCGAGACATGACGGGGCGACATTGGACCTTGCCGTTGTCGAGACGGTGAGCATTGCAGCGAATGGCATAGGCGTCTGGAACCCAGCCTTCGATGTGACGCCAGCAGAGCTGATTGACGGCATCATCACGGAGGTGGGGGTGGTCGAGAAGGATAGCAATGGAGTCTTCCACCTGGAACATGTCTTCGAAGCAGAGGGCACACAGAACAAGCCTTCGACGATTGGAGGTATCTAGCTAGGCAGGAGTGCAGCGTAGTCGGGAACTGCCTGTGGGACTTTGCCATGTCTGCAGGCCAGTCCATACGAGTCCGGTGCCTTGCAGATTGGACTGTTCTACGGCTTTTACTGCTATAAAGTTTTCTTCGTGCATGCCAACCCAAGGTCGATGCTCTAACCTTTCTTCAACTCGTCTGCCCCTCACTGTGCCGGCATGCTTGGGATTCTAAAGGGGGACGTTTGGCGCCCCCAGATATGTGCAATAGAGAAGTATACAAAAACGCAGCGCTATGTGATTCACGATGAGGTGGTCTTCTTATCGTTCGCAGAAGGCTCGGTGGAAGATGATTTGGATTGCGTCTGGGCTTGCGCCTGCAGATTCCGCTCGTCCTCGTCGGCTTTGGCAAGGAGGTCTTCGATATTTTTCTCGAGAGAATCGAGGTGGTTCTCAAGGGCGGTAGCGGTTCGCTCACCACGTGCTATTTCCTGGAAAGCCTACGAGACGCGTTAACAAGATGAGGGGGTGGGTAGTGAGGGGGAGATGCTAACCTTGGCGAAGTCTTGCTCAGCGGAGGCGCCGGTGGTGTTTTCTTTTTTTTCCTTGGACATGGCAGTAGTGGAACAAGAGTCTGAAGTGGGAGGTTGAGAGGTGTAGTATGCTGATGTGTGTATATTGGCTGATGGCTGGAATGGTGGTGGATGATGGAGCTATGGGTTTTGGCAGGCCCAAGCTGGGACTCGCAGCCGTAGCTAAACTAGCGGCGCCACGGCCCACGGCCATGGACAGGCACTCAGCAGTCGGGCACAAGTATGCCGCATGGACGTCTAGAGACTGCATTACGTGTTGCCAGTAACCAACTTAGTTAACCACTTACCCTTCATTGGATCCTAGGATTATTGTTATTCCATCCAGATCCAGCCTTCCTGCAACTGCAACTGCAACTGCAACCTGCATCTCCCTTGTCTTGTCTTGTCTTGCCATTGCACAATTCCTCCTCCCCACTTCCCCATCTACATAATAATCCATCCCCATCCGCACCCGAACCCCGGGTTATATCCATATCCCTCGCCCTCATCCGCGTGCCCACCCCCTCGCCTCGTGCTCCCTTCTTCTCTCGCTTCATGCGTATCCGCTGATTGCGACCCAGCGCCCCTGCGACCACTCGCCCGCCATGTTTTCGGGCTCCAACGCGTACCTAGGGGGCGGCAACAGCGCGCGACCGGGCCAACCTCAGTATGGCCAGCAGCAACAACAGCAACAGCAGCAGCAGCAATATGGCCAGCAGCTGGGTCCTCAGCCTACCGGCTTTGGGGGAGCTCCATTGGGGCCTCAACCCACTGGTTTCGGAGCCGCTCCTCTGCAAGCTCAGTTCACGGGCTTCCCGGGCCAACCGCAAAACAGTTTCCAGCAACAGCAGCTACAGCCTCAATTTACAGGCTTCCCTGGTCAGCAACAACAGTCGTTCCAGCAAGCTCCGCAACAGCAGCAGCAGCAACAACAGCCCGCACCTCCGCCGCCTCAGAGGCCCCAGCCCACGGGCATGACCTCGTCCCAGATGGCCAACTCGTTCGTCTCCTCAAGCTCTTCCCAAATCCCGCCTCCGCCGCCGGCCAAGCCGAACAACAAGATCCCCAACATCAGACTCTCGTTCATCACCGCTACAGACCAAGCCAAATTTGAACAGCTCTTCAAATCCGCCGTGGGATCTGCCCAGGCCATGTCTGGCGACCAAGCTCGTGACATCCTGATGCGCTCCAACCTACCGGGCGACGCTTTATCACACATATGGTATACCTCTACAATGAGAATAATTAGCGCAGACAGGCTAACATCAACAGGACGCTATCTGACACCACCAAATCCGGTCAGCTGCTTTTCCCCGAATTCGCCCTTGCCATGTACCTCTGTAACTTGAAGATGACGGGCAAAGATTTACCCCCTAATCTTCCTGATCGTGTCAAGAACGAGGTGTCGAGCATGGTCGATATCATTTCCTTTGGTATCCCGGATGACCAACCTAGTCGTCCGGCGCCAGCCAGCAACGCGCCAAAGTTCGATGAACCCCTAAACCAGAGCTCGCAGAGCGTACCCACTATTCAGCAACCGCAACCCCAGCAATCGAACAGCCAACTTCTATCCTCGCTGAGTGCTCAGCCTACAGGTTTTGGTCAGCCTATGGGTTTACAACCTCAGGCTACAGGTTTCGGACAGGCCCCAGGAGGGTACACTGGCCCGCGACCTCCAATGCCTCCCATGCCCACGGGATTTGGCAATTCTGGCGGCTTACAACCCAATCCAACGGGTTTTGCCCCACTCAATGCTCAACCCACCGGCGCTCCAGGCCAATGGGGATTGGTCAACAATCCTGCAACCGGGCTTCCTAACATTGAAGCTCTTGCGCAGCGTATGATGCCGCAAACAGGGCGAGATGCAGGCAGCAACTACACTACAACTGGACTTAGCGGCAACGCTACGATCCCGTGGGCTATCACCAAAGGTGAAAAGAAGCTCTACGACGATACATTCAAAGCATGGGATGGATTGGGCAAAGGTTACATTAGCGGCGAGCAAGCACTCGAAATCTTTGGCCAGAGTGGACTGCCTAAACCCGACCTCGAACGAGTCTGGACACTTGCTGACTCTGCTGACCGTGGCCGCTTGAACTTGGATGAGTTTGCTGTTGCTATGCATCTCATTTACCGAAAGTTGAATGGATACCCCGTGCCAAATCGTTTACCCGCGGAATTGATTCCTCCATCCACGCGAAACTTGAACGCTTCGATCGGTACTATGAAGTCCTTGTTGTCACGCGATGCTGAAGAAAGGAAGAACACAGGAGCCTTCTTGCAGCCCCAGCGGACCGGCGTTAGCTACTTGAAGTCGCATTCTTTCCGCGCTGGCAGCCCAGCTGCCGGCGGCCGCAAAGACGCAACTGTCTTCCGCAACAACGATGACAACGCCGGTTACCGGTCTAGTGCCCGTCATAGAGTCGGCGCCGGTGGACGTTCGCCTTCCCCAGCATCTACCGTTTCGGAGCGTTCCGATGAGTTGTCTCTGGATCAGCTCAAAAAGCTTGTAAAGGAAAAGCAAATTTTGTTGGATGCGGTTGATATCCGCGATGAAAACGCTGTCGATGAAGATGACGCGTTGGACCGTAGAGACAGGCGCGAAGCGGATGATTTGTACCGCCGTATCCGTAGGGTTCAAGAGGATATTGATGCTCACCCACAGGCCTCGCTGAGGGGTAACGACTCCGATGCCGAACGTCGTGCACTGAAGCGGCAATTGCAGAATTTGACAGATCGTCTGCCTGAACTCGCTTCCAATGTGCGCAGGACCGAGCGAGAGATCGCGGATGCTCAGCTCGAACTCTTCAGATTGAAGGATGCAAAGGCCCACCCAGGCTCTGCTTCTTCGATTGTGGGTACAGGCCCTGGCGGGTCAATCACCGAATCAGACAGACTCAAAGCGCGCGCCAAAGCCATGATGCAAGCTCGCTCCGCTGCTCTTACTGGCAAGCCCGCTCCAGTTGCAGACGACACAGGCGCAGCTGCAGAACGCCTCGAGAAGGAAAGCTCTCGCATTCGATCTGAACGCGAAAACAATGAACATATGATTCGCGATGTGGAGGATAGTGTCAGAGAATATACCAAAGGGCTTGAAGCGAGCCTCAAGGAGGGCGGACACGACAATACTAGTGAACATGAGCGACGGAGATGGGAGGATGCATTGGGTGTTGAAGATGAAGTCAAAGACTTCATCTTCGACCTCCAACGGAGCAGCCGTTCGAGTCGTATTCGCACAGAAGACACTTCTCGTTCCCATCAATATTCTGCGTCTTCCCGCGCCGAAGAGAGCAGCCGTCCTGCGACTTCGTCTCGATACGACAGCCCCGCACGCAGCGCTGAACCCACTCCTCGCCCATCTTCAACAAACTCTGCATCTGCTCATAAAACGCCCGAAGAGCGTGCAGCGTTCATTAAACAGCAGGCTGAAGCGCGTATGGCCGAAAGATTGGCTGCACTGGGCTTGCGACCTCCGGTCAAGGGAGGCGAGACCCCACAGCAGCGCCAGGAAAGAGAGAGGAAGGAAATGGAAGAGAAACGACGCAAAGCAGAAGAGGAGGATGCCCGTCGGGAAGAAGAGAGACAAAAACGCCTGAACGAAGAATCCTCTGCTCCCCCAGTTCCCAACAAAGCAAGCGGGAAGAAGCCACCGCCGCCGCCTGCTTCCAGAAAGAACAAGGACGTGATTCAGCATGACAACAAACAAGCTGAGTTTGAGGCCAAGAAAGTGGAAAACGACATTGCTGAAAAGGCCATTCGTGAGCAACAGGAGGCTCAGGCAGCGGAACGTCAACGCTTAGAGTATGTGCAAGCTAGGACACTTATTCAAGACATAACTAATGCTTTCTTTAGGGAGGAGGAGATGCGACAAGCAGCAGAAATCGCAAGAGACGAAGAGGAAGCTCAAGCTCGAGTTCGTGCCCTCGAGGAGAAAGTCCAGCAAGGTAAGCTCAAGAAGCAGGAGGCAAAGAAACGCAAAGAGGCGGCACAGAAGGAGGCAAAGGAAAAGGAAGCAAAGCTTGCCGCAGAGCGCGCTAGGATCGAAGCTATACGTGAAGAGGAACGCCGACTTCAGTTGCAACTCGAGAGTCTCGACGATGATGACTCGTCTTCAGACGACGAAGGCCCGCAAAACATAACGCCCCAAGGTACCACACCCACTGCGAGTCAAGAACTCCCGAGGGAAACAGCACCAGCCGCACCTTCGCCAGCACCCCCAATGCCCCCCGCGGCCCCGTCACTACCTCACCAAGCTAGCACGCCGCCTTCAGTGGCAAGCCCTCCTGCATCTTCGCTTACAAGCCCTCATCCCGGTCTGGGCGATACTGAAACCAAAAATCCTTTCCTCAAGAAGATGGCCATGTCCAACGAGGCGCCTGCCAACCCATCTACTAATCCATTCCACCGCTTAACTCAAGAGAACACAAACAAAACCACGTTCAATGAGAATGCAGGCCCACCTGCTCGTCTCCAACGCAAAGCGGAAGATGATGACTGGTCAGTTGTCGACTCGGACGATTCATCCTCAGACGATGAAGACGCTCCACAGGGAGGTGCTAAGCAGTTGGCTTCACTTCTGTTCGGCACCATGGCTCCACCCCGCCCATTGTCTGCTATGGACAACAAAAGCCCTCAGCCGGAGAGCCCCGTTGTGTCATCACCTCCTCCAGCTGGAATTCCACCCCCTCCACCCATGCCCACCAGCGGTGCACCACCGCCGCCTCCTGGACCTCCACCACCACCAGCAGGAGGGCCCCCACCACCGCCTATGCCAGCGGCTAGGGCACCTGGGGGAGCACCAGACCGCGGTGCTTTGTTGAGTCAGATCCAGTTGGGGAAGGGCCTGAAGAAGGTCGAGACGAAGGACAGGAGTCAAGCATCAACTGCTGGTCGAGTTTTGTAAAGCAATCAGAGGTTAGACCAGAGATAGATGTATTTGTAGCCTTTGAATATGTTGATAAATTCATTTTATACGCGCAATTATTAACCCGAGTTTAAGATCGAGTCATTCACGCTCGTCTAAGTAGTATCTGTTCTATTTTACCATGTTGATGATTTACTCGGTACTCGAGCGAACACAAAGATATTACTTTTATCCTGTTGCAGACAATGAACATGGAGGAAAAAGGGGGGGCAGTATTAGATTGCTACCTATCAGGGGAGTAGTGTGCTATAGAATATATCACGAATAAACCTGTTATCTAAAAGCAACCAAATATTCTAATTTGGTTGAAAGCGCATACATGTAGTACACTAGGCACTCTCCCGTTAGGCCTCGCCCTTGCGTTTGCTGTGTGGTCCGTGCACAAAGATTCGACTACCACTTCCGTGTTCGCCGCATACAAAGGTGGCTGCCCTCTCTCACCTCTTCAACTCTTCCACCCACCTCTCCACTCAACCTAACCTCAACCTCCCTCCTTCTACCTCCTCCGCCGCCACACCTACTTCTATAACCCACTCCAACTTCTTGCCAAACCGACAACCCTCCCTCCCTGTACTATCACCATCTCGATTCGACATATTCCCCATAGCTAGCCTGGCGCTTCATAGACTATTGCCAACGAACGATATATATTTTCGCATTTATTTGGGGACGAACAAAGGACTCCTTATCTCCAAATAAGAGTCAAGATGAACGCACCTGATAGGTAAGTTGACCCCGTACGGTCTCCGTTTTGACATGTAGCGCGCAGAGTTTGGGTTGTCATCGATGAGCTTTCCCGGATCCATAGTACACGGCGCATGCTTCAAGTGTCCAGATATTCAGCCTTCAACCGTCTCTAAAGTCATGGTTCCTCACGCCTTGGCGTCCAATGACGTCGTGTGTACTACCACCCCGCGAGCGCATCGGCCTGGCGCACCACGCAAAGCGCAAATAAACACCACAACCAAGTCACACAATCATCCACCACACCTTGCCACACACTCCACCACTGTTGTACTATCGCCACGGCCGAATTCACTATGGCGGCGACTTCAAGCCAGCTCGTGCATGACAACCCAAGCTCGCCTATGCGCCGCTACAACAAACGCGGATGCTATGTCAATTTCAAGCCGGACACTGATCATCGGACTAGATTTGAGCTGTTCTTGCTCGGCGACGATGAGAAGAAGGTCGAAACCAAGGATGAGACTCGTAAGTACACCGCATGCACCATCCTGGGCTTTCTAGGAGCACTTCACTGACTCCGGCTGGCAGAGGTTCCCAACACGTCTGTGTTCACCTTCAACAAGGAAGACCACACTCTCGCCAACATGCTCTCTCAGCGTCTTCTGAAGTACGACTACATCACCTTCTCCGCTTACAAGGTCCCTCACCCGCTCTTTGCCAAGTTCGAGCTTCGCGTCTCCACCGATGGCAGCATCACCCCCAAGGATGCCGTTGTCAAGTGCTGCCGCGACATCATCACCGACCTTGAGACTCTCAACCGTAGCTTCACTACTGAGTGGCTCGGCAAGCGCATTGTCTCCGAGGGCGACGCCGAGCGTGCTGCTCGTGAGCGCGACTTTTAGAGTCGGAGGAATTCAAGGCATGACTGTGGCTATCGACTACCCAGAAACATTTGCATTTGGCGGCGTTTATTGGGATGGGCAATATGAGAGCTCATGATTCAGAGCTGCTCATCAAAACGGCGTATGGTTTATCTCCTGGGGCTTTTGATACCCTTATCAGTTGTATCAATCGGTCGAGACTATGGTTTTCTATGTTTGCAGGGACACTTAGGTAGCTCTCAAGCACGTTAAGATCCGTCACACCGAAATATTACAAGGTTTCAATTGGATCTTTCAAATTCATCTGACAGGCATTGGCTCTCGTGACTAAGCGTGATGAATGAATATACATTGAACAGTGATCATAGCTGACAGTAACAAGACGTACAAATGTCATTTGTGCATGTTAGAATACCGCTACTAGTATTTGCAGTCTTCCTTTGAAATCTGAATCCCAACTTTTCCAATAATTCCACCCCAAAAAAACGCCGCCCAATGCATTTCATCCTCAACCCCCTTCCCACACACACCCACACTACGTAGTCTTCCTAGCATTCCGCTCATTCGCACGCTGCTTCCTCTCATTCCTCCTCACCCTCTCCTTCCGCGCGGCCCTGCTCTCCACCCTCGCATCATGCGCTTCGCCGGTCTCCCTCTCCTTCTTCTCATCCACCTCAACCAACCACTCACTATCCTTCTCCTTATTCTTCCCCTTGTACCCCCACTTGGGCACCCACTCGCCCGTCTCCTCATCATACACCAACTTGGTATCCCTCTTCTTGTTCTCGATGCCCTTCTTCTTGGCGAACAGCTCCCACTTCGTCGGCGCCTTCTCGGCGGGGATGCTCTTCTCGCGCGGCAGCGGCGTCGAGGGCGCGGGCAGCACCAGGTGCACGCCGTCCGTCGTCGATTTCAGCTCGCACGTCGACAGGAGCTGGTTGATGAGCACTTGGGCGGCGTCGCGCGCGTTGGCGGCTAGGGTTTCTTCGGGGTTGCTGGTCGAGAGTTGGACTGGGTTCGCGTCGTTGGCGAGCAGGTTGCCTAGGTCGAAGGTGTAGGGTGTGGGTTTTTCGACGGTGACGGGTCTGGTTTTTTGCATGTTAGTTTTGGGTTTGGTGGGTTGGAAGGAGAGATGGGTATGTGTGTGTGTGTGTGTGTGTGTGTGTGGAAAGAGCGATGGGTAAGTGTGTGTGTGTGTACCTTCTGCTTGTGAGGGTCGATTCTGTCATGGATGCGGCGGTTTTTGAGGTTGCTGGCGGCGAATGGATATCCATGGCGTTGGTTTGTTCGACGAGCTGGTCGCCAAGTGTGACTCCGCCCATTTCAGTGTCCGACATTTTTTTTTCTTTGGTCAAGGTGCGTTTGTTGTGGGAATTGGGGATATGGTGAACTTTTTGTTCGGTATATGTAGGAATGCGAACACACATTGAACATTGGAGTGGTTTCTCATATTTTTGATGAAGCTAACCGCACTCGGTCTAGTGTTAATAGTTCGCGGACTCCCGAACGTTCTTTCCTCGTGAGAGGAACATGATCTTCTATCTTTACCCATTACAATCCCCCCCTTCCATCCCGTTCGACCCGCCATTGACGAGGCTCTACGCCTCGCCTCGTCTCACCTCGCCATGATGAATTCGTCGACATGCTTACGGAGCTTTTCGCAGCTTTCGCTCGACCGGACCGCCCATGCCTCGCTCACATCACGAACGCTGCTCGCGCCCCAGATAGCATGCTTTTCCACATCGACTGCGCGGTACAACCAGAAGAAGGGGATGGCCGCGGCGCCGAAACGAGGTACCAGGACGCTCAATGTCAAGAAGGGCAGGAAGGGTGTCAACTATGAGATGGGGAAGAGGCCTGCCCCAGGTGAACGCAAAGCACAGCGCAAGCGGATCGTCTTGAGCAACGACAATGCCCTCCCGGTATCGTGGCTGCGGGATCTGGAAAGGTCTAATGTGCTGGAACCTACGATTGAGGGCCAGATGATGGGCTTGCCTGAACGCGTTGTAGACGCCTTGAGGGCGGAGGAAGCGTTCAAGCCGACCCAGGGATGGGGTCTGTTCAGGAGACCGGCGACATTGATGCGCAAGGAGACGGTGCAGCTTGCTGGGTTGGTCAAGGAGATTGAGGATGCCAATGCTCAGCAGCAGCCTAGGACGATACGGAGGATCATCAGCGGGGATAGGATGAGCGGAAAGAGCACACTGCTGCTTCAGGGTTTGGCCATCGCACATCTACGGGACTGGTTTGTGATCAATCTGCCCGAAGGTACGTTCATGCGGCTGTAGAAGTATCATAAACATGTCCAATGATTGACTTGATATTCCAGCCAACGATATCACCAATGCGCACACCGATTACGCCCCTCTGCCAGGGTCCCAACCGCTGCAGTATACGCAGGATACCTACACTGCCAACCTTCTTCGCCAAATGCTCAAAGCC
Organism: Periconia macrospinosa; assembly: GCA_003073855.1. NCBI lineage: Eukaryota > Fungi > Ascomycota > Dothideomycetes > Pleosporales > Periconiaceae > Periconia > Periconia macrospinosa. Next base: position 111,524 of record KZ805376.1, read on the forward strand.
AATCCATCCATCCTCGAATCGACTCCCGTTGTTACTGACCACAAGCTTCCTTTCCCTCTCCCACCTAAGCCGACACTCAAGCACATTGTCGAACACGGTATGGCCAACCCGGAGACCTCGTGGGTCTGCTTTACTGCTCTGTGGGAGGAACTTTCCCAGCCTGGCCGACCCCCCATTCTGTTCGCAATCGATAGCCTGGCACATGTTATGCGCAACTCCGAGTACATGAGTGCAGAATTCAAGCCGATCCATGCTTTCGACCTCACCCTAATCCGACTTTTCGTCGATCTCCTTTCGGGCCAGAAGACTCTTGCCAATGGCGGCATTATCCTCGGCAGCTTGTCCCAATCGAACAAGCCTCTATCTGTCGTGCTCGATCATTTTGTCACGATTGCCGAAGCACTGCAATCTCAACCTGCCATTGTGCCAGTCTGGAACCCCTACCTTAGCAGGGACCAGCGCGTTGTAGATGCTCTCAGAGGCTTGGAAGATCCTAAGCAGAAAGACTTTGATATCTTGCGCCTAGGCGGTTTGAGCAAGCCAGAGGCCAGAGCCGTCATTGAGTATTACGCCGAGAGCGGCATGTTGAGGCACACAGTCAACGACAGCTTCGTGACTGAGAAGTGGAGCTTGGCAGGAATGGGGAATATGGGAGAGTTGGAAAAGGCGAGTGTGCGGTTGAGGTTATAGATGTCATGACACGATTGATTGTACTATCAACACATAAAGGGCAAGTAGGATTTTGTACATTACATTTGCATGTAAGAATTTTGTAAAAAAATTAACACGTCTTCGTCAAACCTCGAACTTGCCTGCCTCGATAACACCCAATACACCTTTGACACCCTCTCTAACTTCCTCGACAATTTCCCTCGCATACTTGACTTCTTTCACCAACCTAAAAGCATGTCAGTAAAACCAAACTGCTCACAACAAAGCAAAAGAAAAACATTACCCAACACCGCTCCCAGCATACGTCGTCATCCTCCCCTCGACCCCCCACCCCTCATCCCCCTTCTTCACTTCCTCCTCATACAACCTCTTGTTTTCCTCCTCGCTCATCCCCCTCACCGCATCCTCAAACGTCCTATTTACCACGCCCCGAGCATTATGTGATTCAGCCCACCCGGTCGTGCCCCTCACAAAATCGTACACCTTCGTCCGCACCGTACTCTGCCCGCCATCACTCGCACGCAGCACCTCCTCCCGATACCCCTTCGACACCACAGCCTCGCGCGCGGCCAGGAACCGCGTCCCCATCACCACACCGGACGCACCCAAGACAAAAGCCGCAGACGCGCTGCGCGATTCCACGATCCCGCCCGCAGCCACCAACACAGGCCTCCTTACCCCCTTTTCCCGTTCCACGATCCTGTCGACTTCATCCGCGACTTCGGGAACCAACGTGATTAACCCCGCGCCTCTGCTTAAACCGTGCCCGCCGGCGTCGGTGCCTTGGATGACGAGGACGTCCGGGTGCGCGGTGAGGAGGGCGTCGCGCGCCTCCCGGACGCTGCCGATTTGGATCCAGAGTTTTGTGGAAGGGGATGCGGCGCGGATGCTGGTGGACCAGTCTGAGAGCGAGGATAGGGTCGATGGCGCGAAGAGCCAGGCTGCGGCGGGTCGGTAGTGGGATAGGAGGGGGAGTGTTGTAGGGAGGTGTGCGCCCCAGTCTAGAAGGGGGGGTTATTAAGTGAGATGCGTTGAGGTCGTTTCGTGATGGATGATGAGGGATAGTGGTATTGATGCTGGATATGATGTGATGGTGGGAAAGTTACTCACTACATCAAAACGTTAGCTACCATCATGCCTTCATAGTCATTATAAAACATTGTGCAGCAGTAACCAACAATATGACAATCACATGTCCACAAACCACCAAAAACCCCAACATTATCTCCAATCAACACCACCACCACCGCCGTCTTCTCCCTTACCCCACAACCCCCCCTTAAACGCAAACCACCCCCGCCCGTCGAATAATATCATACATGTAACATCTTTAAAAAAAAAAAAAAACAGACTCACCTGATAAACCCAACCCCAACCCCCAACGTACCATCCCTCCCCTTCACTCCCGCCATATCCAACAACCCCTTCGCTTCCTCAAGGTGCGTAGCTAGATCAGAAACGTCTGTTCCGGCACCAATGAATCCTATCCCACCTATAATACCACAACACAACATAACGTAACATATCAGCTTTTATCCTTTTCCCTCCTTCTTCCCCCTTCCTCTTCTCTTTGACAGTTTTGGGGGGAAAGGAGTGAGTGTAAGATGGATGGAATGGCGTTACCTACCTGCTTTTGAGATCTCGACGGCGAGATCCGCGAGCGCGATTAGGCGCATGGGGGCGCCGATTACGAGCGGGGTGCGGATCCAGGGGTAGTCTGTGTGGAGGTTTTGGAGGGGTTGCGTCATGTTTGGAGGGTGGGGGGGGGGTTTTTTTTTTCTTTGGGAGAGGGGTGTGTTCTTTTTGTTTATGTTTGTTTGTTTGGGGGGTTGGTTGGAGTTTTTGTTGAGATGGTGGTTAAATGTAGATTGGTGACGGGGACTTGTAGTACGGGATAGGAGGAAGGAAGGAAGGAAGGAACGGATGAGGCTGGGTGTGGGTTGAAAGGGATAATGTTTTTCGTTTTTAGTTTTTTCTATTGTTTTGTGAGAGTGTTATTTCGATCTGGGATTGAGATGCTTGCGATGCGGAGCAGAGGAGATCGTGAGTTAAAAGCAGTAATTATGCTATTGTAGTAGGAGGTACGTGGTGAGCTGTTCCACTATATATCATTACTAAAGAGTAAAACATGGAACGGCAACTAACTAGCATCTGGCTACTAGCTCTTCTTACATGGAAGATGGTGTTTCTCCGCGGCTATTATAAGCATTGATCGTGTGTTCGTTCACGGCTTGTTTCCGTTCGGAATTAGAAGTTTATGGCGTGTGTAGCGTTTGTATGGAAAAGCTCGGATGGGAAAAGGTTCAGCATCACTTATCCAAAGATGTTGTGATGAATATCTTCCTGTCTGTTTTCTTTTTATATATAAAGTGTTGGATTTCTGCATCATATGACATGAATTGCTATATGCCAGCGGTCTGTAACGATCATGTCCTCATGGTATTCCGGTTATTTTTTTGCTGCCTAGTTCTCTGGTTCTTGGGATGAAATGTGTCGTTGAAATCGATGTGTACGAATTGTTACCAAGAACAAAGATGTCTGTTGGCGCACGGGTGGAAGCGGGGGTGGGGTAAGGACAAGAGGAGGGACGGCTTAACGCGTCTGGCCTTGTCTCCCGGTATTAAGGAAATCCGACACTTCGAATATTTACATTTCGAAGATAAAAGCGGATAAATATCCACCGTCTATGGTATACGAATTCGAATCTAAAGATATCCTTCTATACAGCGAATCCGCCGCTGTTCTTCTGCCTCGGCTCCCCAGCTGCCTCAAAAGTTCCATTGCATAATCTTCTCAAACCCTGCGCCGTACTCTGTCCAGGTGCCACCCACGTTACGTTGGCACCCAACTCCTTCAGGAACGCCGTCGTCTCATTGTTGAAGCTGTATTCGAAGCTGACCTGCGCGGGAGTGAGTTGATCGTGAATTCGGGGCTTCGCGAGTGCCTCGGCTACAGAGTCCCCGTCGTCGAGCAGGTGGATCAGGTTCTGAATGGTGGCAGTGATGATGCGAGATCCGCCTGCCGCGCCGACGGCGATGTAGAATGCATCAGCTAGGGAGCTGGCGTTGAGGTGCTCGACGATAACCGGCGAGATAGAGGAGAGTGGTCTCTTCCCGGGACGCACAAAGTTCGCAGGCGAAGGGACGTATCCGAATGCATTTGTCACATTTGGAATCGAGAAATCGTTCATTTCGTTGTTCATGATGACACCCGTTTCCGGGACCACGAGTTTGGAGCCGAAGAGCAGGTTGACGGTCGTGGTGAGACTAATGGACAGTCCCGTATAGTCAGCCGTCACGACATGCGAAGTTCCTGGCGTTTCAAGCGACTCTAAGCCCTTTGGGTCGTAGTAGGCTGTTGGGAACGTTTGCGTGTCGCTGATTTTGGAGCGGACTTCGGCGGCCGTTTCTTCCGAAGTCATGTTTTTCTGTTTATGTTAGTCGAGGTGTATTAAGTATATGTATGGCGCAACACGTACTTGGTAGTCATCGATATCAGCCAGGAAGAGGGGATCGCCCAGATTGGCACGCATCCCGTAGGCGAACTTCATGGCTTCGTCAAGGCGGTGCGTGGTGAGGTTGATGTTAGATGGATCGCCAACTTTGTCATAGCCTTCCATAATCTTGAGAACCGTCAAAGCAACTTCGCCGCCGGATGGGGCGCTGCAGGCTGTGAGTTTGTAGTCCCTGTAGTTGATAGTTGAAGGCTCGCGAATAGCCACGGTGTAGTTTTTGAGGTCTTCAAGAGTCATGGTGCCGTTCTTTGCCTGCAGAGCTTTGATAGTAGCTTCAGCAATTGGCCCTTCGTAGAATGCATCGGGACCTTGCTGTGCAATGGTTTCCAGTGTGTCGGCATATCGCTTTCTTGTAATCGTCTCGTTGAGAGTCAACAGCTTCCCTCGCGGCGCAAAATCCAAAGCAAACTCGTAGTCGTTAACCAGGAAATTGTTGCCTCCCGCGGTCGCCGAGACCATGTATTTGACAAGATCTTCATTGACTTTCCATCCATCCCTGGCGACTTTGACGGCGGGTGTGAGAACTTCGGACCAAGTCAAGATGCCATATTTCTCGTGGAGATGCTGCAAACCACGGAGCTCTCCAGGCACGCCAGATGCAAGGCCACCCGTGATGCTAGCCTGTTCGTTGTTTTTGTACATGTTTTCGAAAGCCGCAGCAGGCGCCGTCTCACGGAAATCGATAAACTCGTAAGTTCCATTCGCGGACCTTACAATCATGAAGCCACCGCCTCCAATACCTTGAGTCGAAGTTAGCATCCTCATCCATTAATGTCCATCACTCTCTCAAATAAATAAAAAACCTACCAGAATGGTACATTCCCACAACCCCCACGCAAGCCACGGTCCCTACCATAGCATCTGCAGCATTGCCACCTTTTTTCAACAATTCCACGCCAATATGACTGCAAATCTCAGACTCCGAGGCGACAGCACCGAGATGACCAGCCTCCAACGTCTTCCTGCGCGCATCCTCGCCGCCAGCAATTGGGTTACTCAACGCAGTGCGCAGCGTCAGCGCACTAGCGATAAGACAGTACAATCGCTTGTTTAAGACCATGGCGCCGATAAAGGAAGATCTGCTTGCTTGCTAGAAACCCAATCGTGAGAGAATCTAGAAGAACGCAAAAGCAAGAAGTAAGCCGCACAGAAGCAAGGAGAAAAGAAAGAGCAAAAGAGAGGCAAGGAGCCAAGGAAATACGACTTTCTAACTCCGATAAACAAAGTAGAAAAACGACCGAAGGCCGTAAAACAATCAAAGAGGAAAGGATTGTCCTCTTCCCCATCCATCGCTAGTACCGGTACAATGATCTCATTTGCAATGCAGGGTCTAAAACCCAACAAGCATCCCGGTCTGCAGCATGTGCATCCCTTGGAATTGAGCTCAGCTAACGTTGTCACTAAGTGAAAAAAACCAACAGTTAAGTGGAAAAAAGCAACACTCCAACGTGCATTTTGCGCATGCGCCAATTTACCATATCTTTCGCCTTGTACGGTTTGGGAAGCTCGTGAGGGGGAGCTATGGCCACCGAGATTCAGGTACCCACAGATTCCCTTAAGCATTCGGAGCACGCGTTAGTAAGGCTTGATTGTATCATGCATGTGCGTTGCTGAACTGAAAGAATTTTTGTAATTATAGACTTTTTATGTGAGTCACAGAACATGTTGGATCATGCGATAGCCTATGCCGAATCATCCGTATGTGTTAAATTCTTCCCGACCAGACATAATTGTCACGTGACGCTTGGGCCATCGTTTCTCGGCGCCGAATCCATTAAGTACTTATTTGTCTACTCCTCCTTCGTACAAAAGTCTATGCGTTCGCGTTTATGGACGCAATTCACCATGACTTTATTGGAATTCTTTCTGACCTTTATCCCGCGACACCCTGTTACCACAAATGAAGACGAAAAGACTCATCATGTTACGCTTTCGCTGATATGAAGAAAGTTGCTATCAGGACATGTCATTGCAATGTCTAAAACTATACCATTCCGATATCTCTCCTTTTTTTAATCACCCTAGCCATGGGCATTCTTTCCAGCAAATTTTGAAGCAATCAAAGATCCGATTATATGATCAAACTCACGAAGAAAACATAAGATTTCGACTACTTCTGACATAGAAAAACAGTATTATAGAAGGTATACCCCCTGGTAGAATAGTTTCACTATGCAAATACTTCCGTGTCCTGCATTTACTACTGGCACGCAAAGCCAAGCTCAATGGACGTCATCTTGTCAGCCCCGCTGCAAACTTGTCAGAACCTTGGAACCTTAATCCTACAATGGGCATTGGGGGCCATCTATCACAATGCTTCAACAAAACGTCTCGCCTACTGATGGAGTGAACAATCGTGTCCACAACGGACGGACGGGCCAAAATCCATCTAATCAACCACAACTATGGCCGCTTTTGCCGGTCGCCCCTGGTTGGAAAAATACCCTCCCCTCGTCTTCGTCCTCCGGCACATTGACGATCTCCCAGATATAACATACACACGGCATCTCAATGACGTAGTCGAGCAGGCCGGTGAGACAGCTTTAGGACTTGCACTCCTGGGTAACATCACGGCAGCCACCACTATCATCGAGATACTCAGATCGCACAACCTAAACGCCCTCGAGGAATTCCATGGCGAACTCTTCTTAAAGCCATGCATGTACTTTGCCTGGGAAGCAACTGGTCAATGGCCAGACTGGATCCCCGCTGAAGAGCGGACTGAAGCGCACCTCAGCGACCTCGAGGAGAAGGCGCGAAAGCCATGGATGAACCGGTTCGACCAGGCGTACTCCGTGGACAAGGAGACGGGCGAGAATGCTTTAATCATGGCAACTGCAAACATCAACCTCTACTTTCCCAACATCAGCGTTGAAGAAAAAATTCGTTTGGTCGATCAGCAGTACAGAGCAGGTGCGTACGGTTATGCTGCAAACCCGAACGGACCTTATTTAGCTCGCTACATAGAAATGCATATGTGGTGGCTGTTCAGCCAGGACCCGTACCCCTGGTTCCAGATGCACAACTCGGCCGCGATAACCATCGCCCTCGACATCTTCCTAAAACTCGGTGACGATGAGTACATGGAGAAGATTTGGAATGGGGGTGTTGTGAGACGCTTCACCTTCCACGAGCAGGCCAACATGCTCGCCAATTCTCGCATCGCATGGAAAAAACTCCTTACCAGACCCGACAAACCCCTCACCACGCTCCTCGAAGTCGACGACGGCGATATCGACAGAGGCGGCGACCGCGCGATCCGACGACTCCAGACACGACTCGGCTCCGGACATTCCATGAAATACAACCTCCGCTCCCACGGCGCACTACGGCCCTACCAAAACAAGACCATCGAAGAGCTCGTCTACCTCATCAGCGCCCACACGTACGAAAACATGGACATCGGCGCCCTCAACACCTTCGGTTCCGAACGCGAGAAACCCGCCAACAAAACAAGCCTCCTCCGCCTTCCAGCATACACACCCAGCCTCCTCGGCGAGCTGGAACTCAAGCTAGGAACCACCCTTCCCGAAGACTACAAAGAATTCCTATGCGTCACGAGCGGGTTCCGACTCGCCGTGTGGGACGGCAGTTTCGCGCTCGGCCTACTCTGCGCGAAGGAGCCCAAGAGGGTAAAGACCGAGCAGGACCACATGACTGCCGACCTTCTACCAATGGGTCATACGAGGGTGATACTCGACTGGCCCAAGATGCCCGAATCCCTCATCGAACTCTCCAGCGACGAAGGCTGCGGCGAGCTCTATCTCGTCGACCGCGAGACCACCGCCGCTGCCAAAGCGTCGTTCTTCACGCAGTACAACGACAAATCCGACAAGGACAAGGAGGAATTGGACCGGCTGGTCACCGAGACGTACGGGAGCATGGAGGCGTTCAACGGAATCGAGTGCGCGTTGCTCGCGCAGCGGAATTGGACGGGGGAGACGATGCCGTATCATGGTGTAAGGGGCTTGTTGGAGGTCATGGCGGAGGAGAGTATGCGTGTGTTGAGGCCGTGGCATGGCTCGTTTGAGCCGCAGATTAAGAGGACTTTGAATGATGGTGTGGATTTGTTTTCGGATCCTTGGGGTCCGTCATGAGGATGTGTGTGTGTGTGTGTGTGTGTGTGTGTAGGTTGCTTAGGGACGAAGTGATGATTATTTTTTTTGTTCCGCTAAGACTATTTATATCTATACATAGTAGTAGTACGCATCCATCCGCAAAAAAAGGAAGAAGAAAAAAACATCATATCAATAATCACGACTTTTAAGCTCGGGGCCTCTCTGCCTTTCCTTCTTTCCTTTTGATTCCTTTCCTTTTGATTCCTTTCCTTTTGATTCCTTTCCTTTTGATTCCTTTCCTTTTGATTCCTTTCCTTTTGATTCCTTTCCTTTTCATTCCTTTCCTTTTCATTCCTTTCCTTTTGATTCCTTTCCTTTTGATTCCCCCCTTCCTCACCATTCTTTTTTTTTGGGAAGGATGAAAAAGCATACATCTCTTTCGCCATAGTAATCAAATTACCTAGCGGTATCAACACGGTAAGCTATTTTTTTTTTTTTTGTGGGAATAGGGAGGATAAAAATTAAACAATTCTGAAAACATTACTCTGGAATTCCTTTATCCGATACCTAGACCCTTTCAAAAAAAAAGAGAAGAAAAAAAAAGAAATGAAACTATTTTTAGGAAGGGGAGTTTTCTCCCCAGACACATTTTTACATCCACTAAAACTAAAATAAGGGAAAATAAGAATTACAGAGAGAGAGAGAGAGAGAGGGGGAGAAAAAAAGACTTCTATAAGGATATTTTTAATTCCTTTTAATTAAAGATTTTCGTAAAACTGACAAAACAACCCAAAAAATTCCCTTTTTACACAAAATAAATACGTTTCTAAAAAAAAGGGGGGCGAGGGTGAATTAATAACAATCCATCCCACCCATCTTTAACTACTAAAAATATAAATATACCTTTTACTCTTACACGATAAGTGGACCGTCGCACTTAAATCACGGTATAGAAGTATTATACACTATTCTTTTTTTTAATAAGACTTCTATGTTAAAGAAAGCTAGGTAGTTACTTTTTATAAATATAACTTTTTTTTAAACTATTATATTATATAATTTTAGAATAGCTATAGTTTACGTGAAAATTAGTAATAATAGAGTATATATATTATTTTAAAAAGGTTATGTAAGTAATGTTAGGGGTAAATGATTATCTCTTTTTTTTTTTTTTTATTAAGTTGCAAACTTCCAACTGTTCTTCTAAGAGAGATAATGCGTAGTATACTCTCCACACGCAGTATAACGCTCCACCCAAAAAAAATCTAAAAAAATAAAAACCTTCCCATTTCTATCCCTCTAAAAGAATCCCCTCCCCCATCCACTAAAACCTCGTCTCAAACCTCCGACTCGTCCTAATCCTCTCCCCATAAAACCGAAACGCCACGGGGACGGGCACCATGGCCAACGCAATGAAGCCCAGCAGCGAATTCCCCCAGCCCAACCCCAACGCCTCGAAGAGGGCGAGGCCCGAGAGGGGGAGGAAGGCGCCGAAGACGGAGCGCAGCACCGTGTTTGCGGCGACGGCGGACGCGGCGTGGATGGTGAAGGCGTCGATGAGGTAGGTTTGGATCGTCATTAGACCCGTGAGGTTGCCGTAGCCGACGAAGGCGGTGCCGATGATGGGGACGATCCTGGAAAAGGGAAAGGGGTTTGGGTTAGTTTTTTTTGGGGAATGAAGGGGGGGTGTTTGGGGTGTGAGGGTTTGGGAAGGGGAGGGGGGAGGGAAGAAACGTACCAGTGGACTTTGTACTGCGTGGTCCAGCCATATATGAAGATGCCGATGGGCATGAGGATGGCGCCGGGGACGGAGAGCACGAGATCGAGACGATGCTCGGGCGTCATGTCGCCCTGGGCCTGGTGCTTCTTGACGATGCGATCCGACGTCGGGCCCAGGAAGGCCATGCCGGCGATCAACCCCACGCCCATGCCCAGATACGCGAGACCGACCATGCCCGACGAAAAACCGTACTGCCCCTCGAAGATGAAGGTGATTGTGGTGAAGAACTGGTACATGATGCCGTAGTTGATGGCGATGTAGGTGGACGTGAGGAGGACGATGGGGGAGAAGAGGAGCATCTTCATGGGGCGGACGATGGAGCGGGTGAAGACCTCGCGGGGCGGGATTTGGAGTGCGAGTTTGGAGCGGAGGTTTGGGTTTCCGGTTTGTTTTCTGAGGCGCTTGGCCTTGTTTGCGAGGATCGTGGGGTGGTAGGATTCGCTGCCGACGAAGAAGAAGACGGTGGAGAAGACGCCCGCGAAGATGGTGAGGATGTAGAAGACCCATCGCCAGCCTTTGGCGTCGACGAGGAAGCCTCCTGCCACGGGGCCCAGGACGGGTCCGAGAAGGGGTCCTAGGGACCATATCGCCATGGCGCCGGCTCGTTGCTCGGGTGGGAAGATGTCGGCGATGGTGCCGCCGCCGATGGTTAGAGGCGCTGCTCCCGCACACCCGGCGAGGAGTCGGAACGCAATGAGCATGCCCATGCTGTTGCTGACGCCGCAGCAGATGGTGAAGATGACGAAAAAGACGTTGCACACGTTGTAAATCCAGTACCTTCCGTAGAGTTCAGACATGGGGGCGATGATCAAGGGGCCGATGGCGAAACCGAGGATGTAGATGGAGACGACGAGACTGGCTATAACATTGGAGGTTTCGTGGAAGTCCTTCATTACTTGTGGAACGCCAGGCGCGAAGAAGGAGGACCCAAGGGGAGTAACGAGCGTTACTGTACCCAGGATGGCGACGAGTCCCCATTTTTTTCTGCTGGGCCAGTTTTGAGGGTTCTCGGGGTCGTCGGGGCCGTCCCAGTCTACGATGTCTGGATCTGAGTCTTGGGTCTCTTGTGGTGGCGGTGATGTTTTTGTTCCATCGAGGGTTCGCTCTTCATCGCTGTGGGTGGAGACTGCTTGGCTGGGTGAGACTTTTTCGTTTTCGGCTGTGTCGAGCGAGGCCATGGTGATTAAAGGATTAATGTTTTATTACTCCAAAAGGTATGGGCAGAAAACCACGACAGTGTAACCAAAGCTTGCGGGGTGACGATCCTTTTGTAAAAGGGATCGATTCCGCCAGAGAAATGCTTGGTTGTTAGATCCGACCCTCCGCACTCTGACTATCCAAGCTCCGCTCTGTTGGCAATTCCGCAGCTGACAACGACCAAGAAGAGGAGACCTGACTATGAAATTGGTCCGGTCAATGCTGACATAGGAATCCAGCACACGCCATTCCAAGGGAAGACATGGCTGTTCAGTTTGTGGAATACAAAAGGTGGGTGGGTGCATCCTTTAGTTATATCCGATCCTCCGCACCCTTTCGCATTCGCAAGTTACATCAAGCTTTAGCCAGTCCGCTTAGAGACCAGAACACCAACCGAGACGGCTTGCGATGTTCGTCCGTGCACGTAAAAACGCGTGATTGGCCTCCTCGGGTCGGTTCCACCCCCGTCGCTGAATGCCTGATATGAGGATGCAGGAAGGGTGTGGGTAGATTTTCCGCGCTGTGGGGGTATCCAAACATTGGGTGCCTACATCAGTATGATGAATCGCCGCATGATTTTTTTTTAACTCTGTAACGTTGAATGATCATTGACTTTTCTAAACGGTCAGCTTCTTCGAGTAATCTTTGCGAAATCCTTACTCGAATTGAACGTAGGATTAGAGGATTTTGATACGGTAGATACGGGCAACGCTAAAGTACCGTAAGTGTTAGGCGTAGATCCAGTGAATACGGCATACGGGGATGCTGGCTGACTCGTGCTAAGAGACTTCCTTGTGTGGTTAGCTTCATCTTACACACCCGTGCACTTGAAAACAATTTTTCCATCAAAAACAATATGATTCTTTCCTACGCTCCATGTTGAAGACAGCATCGTGAAGCAAAGGACAGTCCAATTCCCAAACACCCGCTAATAGACCAGCAGATTACGATTTAGACCGTCGCCGGATAATGCACCAATGGTATCTTGCCTCCCACGCGAAGAGAAAAAGAAAGATGGAAAAAGGAGAAGGAAACGCTCCTTGAATGCTGAAGACCGTCCTGTTTTTGCCGTCATAAATGCCATACCGTAAACCTGTTCGCCTCATAAATGAATCCCGATCCTTGGTCCGACCATTAAACATAGTCGTCCCTGTTTCAGACAAAAGAAATGTAAACATAGTCAATGATCCACCGTTTTCTCTCTATTCCCCCCTCACTGAATGCAAAAGCATGTCCCCTAGATGAGCGAAGTGACCATCATTGGACTGATCCCGCGCGCGTTACCATCGAGTGGCACGTCGAATGCTGATGACCCGATCGAGTTCTGTCTGCTACGGAAATAGTTGTTGTTGTACGCTCCCGCAGGAGCTTGGTAAACCCCCAGAGGCTGGGGTAATGCCCCGGAAGCTGCCGCCGCCATATGTCGACTGCTTCGCCGTCTCGCTAGGCCGGGCGATGCGGGCGCCGTTGCATGCGAAGAGCCCGAGTGGTTTGACTCGTTCGAGTTACTCCTTATATGTTGGGCTCCCGTTGCGGGTGCTGCATTGACTGGCGAGGCCGAAGTAGTAGTGGGTCGCCTGAAGCCCTGGACGAAAGGATTGTTGCGTGAGGGTGCCACATTGGACTGTCCCAGAGCCTGCAACCTATTATTGACGAGCTCGCGTGCCCTGGCAGATGTTTCCTCTTGCGTGAGTCTGCTGGGACGTGGAGCAGACGAAGTGGAAGGAGAAGTGGGTATAACCGGCGACTGTGGCGGTCGAGCATGCTCGCTCGCTCTCAATGTGCGGGTTGAGTTTTGTGGGTTGAGCCTTCGACGAGACGGCTGCGACCGGAGTTCCACTCGAGAGGGTTGCGGCCTCACACCTTGCGGGGATGTCAACCCTTCACGCAGATTTATGCGAGAGTTGGGAGCTCGAAGTGTGGCCGTGGAAGATTGTTCTCGAAGCATCTGCCGAGAATTCCGAGTTCTAACGTTCCTTGGCTGAACGAAAGCGCCCCAGGGATTCCCCATCACCTGATGTGGGAATATGCGACCTTGAATGTTCAAACCCACATTGGTGTGAGGAAAGTTTGCATAGACAGGCGAGAATCCCGGTGTACGTCGTCCTGCAGCTGAAGGTGGCCGAGCACTCACCCGGCTGGGAGGTCGATCACCGGTTTCAACAGGTACGCTGGGTACAGCATCAGGGGCCACAGTGCTTGCTCGTGAGGATGCCGAGGAAGTGCTGGGTGTTGGAACTGCCGATCCACTGCTAACTGATGAGGCGGTAGAGTGATTTTGGGCACTGGTGTTGGCATCTGCCAGGATTTCCAGCAGGCTGCTCGGTGGTGCATTTCGTCTTGGAGGAGAAGCAGGGGAACGGAGAGTCGCCGCAGTATTTGACGAATGGTTCATATTAGGTGTGCGCAAACGTGCGGGAGCTGGAGCCATGAAGGGAGAATATGCTTGCGCTGGGCTGGGCCGATTACGGTTGGACGTGCGGGGACGAGTGATGGGAGTGATGGAACGAGGCTCAAGGTCGAGGAGAGGGCCACCTCTTTGAAGCTCCATGAGAGCACGTTGGTGGTCAGCAAACAGCCTGCTAATGCGAGGATTATATTCTTGATGAGGCCGGCGGTGACCACCAGATTCCGAAGTGTCTGAATGATCATCTTGCTCTGCACCCTGAGCGTTGTCACGATTCGATAAGCGGTAGTCGGCGGCTCGAAACGTAGCGGCGTTCCGCATTTGTGCTCGGGAGCGGCGGCTGCGAAGCGCACGCATAGCCATATTGATATCGCCGTCATGGTCTGGGTCGGAATCGTCGTCATCTGCTTCCCCATCTTCGTAGTTCAGATTCGGAGAAGGGAGAAGGGAAGGTCGTTGCCGCAGTGGATTGCCTACACGTGAGGGCGGGCGTATCGTGGAATTAAGCCGGGGTCGATCTGCAGTAGGTGTTAGAGAACCGCCCATTCGTATTCTGTCATTGGAAATCGCGGTCGCGTCCCACCCAACAGTCGTTCTTCCCCCATCACTCCCGTCATCCTCATCATCCTCTCCCTGCTCATCCATCCCGTTGTGTTGGAACCACCCCTCCGCTTGCAACAATGCTTGGGTCTCTTCCTCATCCATGGAAGCATCAGTCGACGTCGATGAAGGAGGACCATTAGACTCCTGTGAACCATTTGCGCGATTCAAGATGCGCGTGTGTGCCCGGTTTCTCTGGCCTCGCCGAATCGGACCTTGATCTTCTTCATCCTCCTCCTCCTCTTCAGCAACGCTAGAAATGGTGGAAGAGGATTCCGACTCGACGACGCGCCTGTTCCTTGCCTGAAGTCCAGCCCTTGCACCAGAAGGCTGCGGAGTTTGGCTGAGGGTGGATGAGCCACTCTGGGACGTGCCTGTTTCAGGTTCGTGCTCATCGTCTTCAATAAAGTCATTCATAGATGAGTCCTCGTCCATGCCTTCTTCCTCTTCCTCTTGAACCGTGTCCATGTCATCCGTGTACATGTCAGAGACGAGGCTCGGCGAATACAAACGGCGACTGCCAGCTTCGCTGTGGCTTAGTGGACGGCGACGTGCAAATCCGGCTTGCGGAGGGAGGCCATTGCCCAGGAATCGCTGCATGGAGAAGTTGACTTCGTCTGGGTAGTAATCGCCCCATCCTTCAGGACCTAAGCCGTCAAAATCCGGGTCTTCCATGTCCATGTCTGCATCCAAGTCTTCTCCCGACTCCATGTCTTGTTCCGACATTTCATCCATATCACTGAAACCGTTGAAGCTGTCAGTCCAGGTCAATTCGCCGTTGTCGTCAAACAAGAGGCCACACTGGATGCATTCACTATCTTCGAGCTCCCACGAACAGACAGGGCAGCGATCCACACCGTCATCCTGATCCCTGATTGCATGGAGTGGTGGTCCCAGAGGGAGTTGGGACCTAAAGCAAGCTTTGAAGAGACCTCCATTACGACGGTCGGTGTTATCCTTGTCTTGCTGCACAGCGTCGGCCTCCTCTTGCGACCACGCCTTGTGCTGCTCGACAGTTTCGCCAGCTGGCAGCAGCTCGGCCCGAGCGATGAACATGGAAGTCATGTCACGAATCTAGAAGAGGTGAGAAAGAGTCATCCAATAGTGAAGAGCAGGACTTACGATGTAAGCGGGGGCGGGTGGATTGGTTACCGCGGTGCGGCAGTCTGGACATGTTTTGCGACTCTTGTTATTGACAAACCAGGTACACAAGCACTGCATATGTCAGTTGATGAAGGTAAGATGGGGCTGTTGAAAGTTACGCTGTAGCAGTACGTATGCCCACATGCTATTGTGTAAGGCTGGTAGAGCAGGCGGTCGCATATTTTGCACGTGAGGTGTGAACGCAAGCCGTCAAAGTCGGATTTCAGCACCTTGAGTTGCTGCGGTACATGGGTTAGCTACTATTGTCCTGGTGGTGCATTGTGTGGGTGCTTTGTTCTCCGGGTTGTATTAAACTTCAGGTAGGTCGCAACTCACCTCTTCCGACTTGCTCGGTTGTTTGTGACTGTCCTCTGGCTTTTTGGCCATCTTCTGGTTCAGGCTATCTTTGCTGGCAGCTCGTGCAGGGCGGTCAGGCTCTCCGGGGCCGGCCTTGAGAGACGATCGACTGGCGGAGGGTGTAGTGCCACGCGATTTTCCGTTGCTGGAGCCAGAGGGCATGTGCGAGGACGTAGCGGACGAGGCGATGGATGACGACGAGTTCTTGGGGCGGGCGGATGCAGGCCTGCTCGACACTGGTGGGGGCGTGGACGTGGTTGAGGCGGTAGCCATAGGTGTTGGCGTGGCTGAGACGGCAGCTCGGGGAGGGGAGGGCGAGGGCGCTCGTGTGGTGTTCATGGTGTGGTCAAGCGCGCAGGACTTCGGCCACGAGCGGGCAGGTGGGCAGGGAGAAATAGAAGGAAGCAAGCAGAAAGAAGCAAGAGCAGGAAGGGAGGAGATGAGAGGGAAATGAACAAAACAAGAAGAAGAAAAAAAACCCGGTGCGGGCCAAAGTGAAGAAGCCAACAACAGCAACAGCAGGTGGGTGCTGGGTGGAAGGCTGGATCACGACAGCTCTACAGTCGAGAGTGGTGAGTCGTTTCGCACAGCATGTAAGATGCGGAGTAAGTAATAGTCAGGCAGGCTCATCAGTAGGTGGCTTCGAATTGGGCTTAGCCTGCCCGATGATTCCTGCCAGTGCCGGGTGCCCACTGCCCACTGCCCTCAACCTTTAGGCGCTGCTGCCCTAGTCTAGTTCCCTGCGTGCCTGCCTCGCGCCCGGCCCGACCTGCACTACATGCATACAACTACATATCACGTCGTACAATGCCCTCTTACAGGACAGTGGAAGTTGTACTTGAGAAAAAGAAGATAGCATAACCTAACATACTAAGTAACCTCTAGGTACTATACTTTTACTACTATCTAAATCCTTATAGTATTCTAAAATATATAATATATATTTCTAAAGCTATTATATAAAGAGTATTAGCTTCCTTACGTACATACAGTATAAAAAAAATCTACCGTGCTTAAGTCTAACTTCTACTGTCTTCTAAGAGAATGCCCTCCACCATCGTCATTCACTCGTGTCCTGTCACATTCACTATGGATCAATCTCACTGTACAAAAGTACTCTTATTTCCATCGAATTACATATATTGTCTTGATCCATCTACGGACCTGTGTCAAACCATTGCTCTTATTACATGCATCGTGTATCCATCTCGGAGCCCAAGAAATGATACATGTACCCATATTGAAACAGTGCAAGAAAGTGAGCAATCAATCATGTAGTCAGCCAACTCCACGATAAAGACACAACAGAGCAAATATCCCATGGTAATGCCCAGACAGCATTACAGACATTCGCCTCTTAAATCACCCCCTTTTGGACCTTGCTCTCCTCCACCAACTCACGGTCGCTCTGCTCCACAAACCGAATCATTTCACCAAGAAATTCCTTGTGCCCCAGCGTATCCATGGCATCGCCTGCCTGGTGACGAGCCTGCATCTTTTGTCGCTCAGCTTGGATGCGCTTCTCTAGAATCTCAAGTCGGTACTCTGCGAAGCCGTAGTACAGTTCTGACAGATCAGAGACTGGTCGAACCGTCCGAAGCTCCGTATCGTCCCGGATGAAAGCTGATTTAGGACGGAAGCTCGTGACCGAGGTGATGCGTTCTTTACCACCGTGAGCGCGCAATGCTTGATGAGTGATGTATCGCCCTTGCAGTATTACTGCACAGCCCTGCGTAGGTCCTCGAACCTTGGTAATGCCTCCGTCGACCGACTGCACAGCGGTCTCGCCTCCAACCATGCCAGTGCAATCACTCATCATCAGAACGCATACGATAGGGTAGCTATCAGTGTGCCATCCGACAATGGGCTTGTCTTCGTCGTCGGTGCGGCTGCTTCCCATACCAGCATTTCCACCATTGGAACGGCTACCCTCGGCACCATTGACCTGGCCTTCGTCTGCCGTCTTCGCGTTTGTCGAGAGATTGATGTGACCAATCTCGTAGTCCATTACGGGAACAAGCTCAATACCGGCGATATCCGAGATCATCTTGAGAGTCTCTGCATGATTCCATGCCTCGTACGTGAAGGGTGCGTATTTTTTGGCATAACCCCTAAGCTGAGCGGCAGCTATATTGCTGCTGAACTTGCAAGTCTCGCGAACCTCGGGCTTGTCGATTTCCTCTCGCATGATCCGAATAGCTTCAGGGGTAAAAAGTTGGAAGGCTTCCGAATAGGCCACCGCGGACACACCAGCATC
This sequence comes from Periconia macrospinosa, assembly GCA_003073855.1. Classification (NCBI taxonomy): domain Eukaryota; kingdom Fungi; phylum Ascomycota; class Dothideomycetes; order Pleosporales; family Periconiaceae; genus Periconia; species Periconia macrospinosa. The sequence continues at coordinate 129,509 of KZ805376.1, forward strand.
CTCGCCGAAGCCAAGATCCTTCATCAGTCGCACCTTTGGAGCTTGCTTTGCCGCAAGATGCCGCTTTGGTTCGAATTTGTGTACGTGCTCCATGTTTTTGCTCATGGTAGCCACGAAAGGGTCTGAGACTCGAATGCTTTTGAGAGTTGTTGTTTTGGTAAGGTTGAAAGCAGTCGAGGTGGTGGTTGATGAGAGAGATGCTGCAGGAATCGAGGAGGTAGAAGTCAGGTAGGGGAAACATTTATAGTAAAAACGAGCCACGATTTCCGGTTGTGAAATTTGCTCAGCCGCTTACATTGTAGCCGCACTTGACGTTGTTTGCATATGACAACGATGTTGAGTGACTCATCACGTGGATGCCAGTTCAAGCTCCCTGCTGAATCGCGGCTGCTTCGTGCATGTACGTAGGTAGTGTCAACCTCTTCGTGTGGCGCCGGTGGTTGTGTGGACCAAAACTCCCCGCATGCTTCTCTTTCATAGTTTTATGTCGAAGCCATCGCCAGGTCGAAGTTTGTCAGATGTGGATCCTGTCAAACACGAGGCCCCCCGGATCAAGCCAGGCTGAAGATTTGACAGACGCGACGACGACGTGCATCGTTGGAATAGTGATTGAACTTATTTCCCAAGCCATTGGCTCGAGTATAACGTTGTCCACGGCCCTTGCCATAAGAAGAAAGATGCTAGTATCCAAGGAGTCTCCACAGAGTCGATGCTCCATGTAACCGAAACATCTAGCCTGGCCGGTCGTATAAACCTGCCCTTCGACATCTTCCCCAAGAGATGCAAAGGCCATGTTGACTCGATCATACGCGAACTAAAATGCCCTCTTTCACAAACCCAGTGCCACGGAGTTGCTCGGTTACACAATCCACTTCGCGCTTTCCCCCCGACCGTCGAGTCAGGAAAGCACTTGTGCAACTCGGCACCTTGTTCAAACCCCAAGAAAGATAACCATGTACTCTCTGTTCGCCTCTTTCTGTTCACGGACGCACCAAAAATCGTTTCCAGGACCGCGCTACCTCAACCCCAGATTCCCAGAACATACGGGTGGGGAAATCCACGCCTTTGTTAACGTAGCTTTCAACAAAGCGTACCATTCAGAGATTTGGTCGGAACTAGACCGTTCCATTCCTACGTTTGCGCGTGTGTTTCGATTGGCGAGTAGATGTGTGGTTAGATGCGCGTTGCCGCCCCGTTACGATCTATCAGATTGTCACGCCCCGGGTGTGAGGTTTGTGTGGGGTTGTTGTACAGCAATGCGACTTAAGGATACATATGGCGATATTATCGAACCACCCCTTGGTGTTTGCTTGGTTCCTCGGGCTTAATTCGCTGTTTGAAGACAAAGAAATCACGATCTTACTTTCAAATACGCGTCTGAAAAAATTGTCAGCTGGAACTTGATCATTGATGTTTGTTGAGATTTCACCATATGATCTTGATCTTGCCCGACTCTGAATCAGTCTGCGAATCGGCCGTGTGGCTTCGATTATACATGTAAGAAACTTCAGCTGCCATTGAAAATGATATCGGGGGCTTTCTCGTCATCGAGGGATACAGGACAAACGCGAGTGGAAACCGGTGATACAACGCCAATTGGCACACAAACGCACGACGATGAGTCAAAGGATCATTCACAACTCGCTCGGGAGCTCCGTGAAAAGACAATTCCCATTGGACAGGAAGAAATGTTCCGCTAGTACCATAACATTACTTTCCTCAAACTCCCTCAAGACGTGCGTCGTACAGTAGTAACGTCAGTAGCGTAGGATGGCTCGTGCAGCCACGCTCACACTCTTTATCTCTGCAATCTAATCTAACCACGAAGATCCCCCGCAATCAACCGATCCATCTCCGACGACCCCATCCTCCCAAGCTACTGTACCTACCTCTCCAAGCTTCGACTTTCGAGTCTCGCAATCATCCAACCTCGAAACCAACACCACACCACCGCCACCATGTCCGACAAACCCAACGATGCCCCCTCGACAGATGAACAATGGACCGGCGCCAACGCCGTAAAGTTCGAAAAGTACGTCTCAACCAATCCAAACCACAAAACAACAACACACGTACATCAGCGCGCGCGCACGCACGCAGGCAATTCCGCAACCAAAGCGATATGAAAGATGGCAGGAGAATACGTCGGGGGCTGAGGAAAAAGAAAGCGATATTGAACATGGCACCGCGCGCGATGGTTTGCTAATTTCTGGGATTGTATTTGTAGCAAGGCATACTCTGAATACTTCGATCCATGTCAAGAAGCCGCGCAGAGGAGTATACGATGCTTACATCGCAACGGCGGTGATCGGGAGATGTGTACGGATTTCTTCCAGTACGTGTTTTTATTTTTTCTTCTATCTGTTATACATCCTTTTCCCTTTATCACTTTCACTCCCCCCATCCTTTGTTTTTTTACACCCCCCGTCGACGATTTTAATGTCTTCTGAACATTGGGGGTTGTTGTTTGAAGTCGGGGTGTTGCTTGGAGCTGACTCGAGTTGCTGCAGAGCGTATCGTGATTGCAAGATGCAATGGGTACGTACCAATGACGACGACTTTGCAGATTCCCTCCCTCCCTCTACTTTGTTCATCCTACACTATCCGAGCGAGCTTCCTGTCTTCCGAGTAGAAAGGTGTGTATCGAGGAAATAGACATCACGGAAGCTGACTTTTACGATTCCGACAGACGGCCGCGAGGAAGGAAGCGAGGAAGAAGACTAGTTGGTTTGGGTGATTGATTAACGTAGAAGGGTGTATGCGCAGAAGGGGTACAATGACGAAGGGTTGGATGGGGGGATACTGTTAGGGACTTGTGTTGGTTGATATGCATCTCTACTCTACATATGTACATGCGATGGCGTTTTTTTTTTCGGGGATGGGGAATCGCGTTTTATATACCAAGAGCTCTTTTTTTCTGTCTAGTCGCGTGTGTACGACTGCGCAGTTGTGGACGTTCATATGGAAGGGAGACTTTCAAAAAAAATCGGCTGAAAAAGGTGTTTGGGACATTTGAAGGTGGAAAAGTGAACTATCGATTCAAGAATACACATCCACCACCTCAGGAACAATGCGCCTGATTGTTTTTGCGCCGCCTCGAGCAGGCTCAAAGTACATACACAAAGACGGAAAAAGTACCTATTTATCGTACATTCAATATCTAACATGCAAGTTGTTGGATGCCCTTTTTTTTATACATGTAATTCTACAGCCAAGCGTCTCTCCATCTTAAGGCCTACGACTGAAACCGGAATTTTTTGTCGGAAATGTCCTTGTGCAGTCTTGCCAACTGCAACACTACGTTCCAGTTAATCTTGTTCCACCACGCCTCCAGGTAGTCCATTTTGCCAGTGACGCCGTAATCGGGTAACCAGACATGTTGCCAGGTGTTGACGCAGAGAAGCGGGGTGACGTTGGCGCCACCTAGTGCCGTCTTTTCCTTATCCAGTGGCGCATTCGGTTTCCTGGCGGACGCGCCAAAGCTTCCCACGCCGTTGAGCTGTTGGTACGAATCGGCGTTCTGGGTATTGAGATCGTGCTCCTGCCTCCTGTTGTGGGCGCCGGCCAGTGGGCTTCCGGCGATATAGGTTGTTAGGACCCTCATCTTTGTCGACCGGGGATGGGAGTCCTGTACCACCCACACATATCCCGGGCCGAACATGGCGTCGGCGATTCCAAGGATCTCGTCCCTCATGGTTTCCAAGGAATTAAAGTTCTTCACGATTTCTTCTTTGAGGTCGCTGCTGGGGACTGAAGTAATATTGGGGTCGGTATTTATGCCGTTGAAGAAGAAGGCGTTGTTGTAAGCATTTGAAGCTAGGTTGAAGAGGTACGCTCGGTTAGGGTCGCGGGCAAATTCAACTGCAAGAGACTCCGGAGTCTGGTTCTCATAGGGCGTTCCTGCACGCGTTGATCAGCATCCCGGGCTATTGTGGGGTTCAATTGAGGAGGAAACCGTACCTGTAGTCACGCTGTTTAGCTCATTCACGAGGTGCTGGTGGTACTGGGTGAATGCGATGTCAAAGGCCTTTGGCGACAAGAGACCTGGGATACCATTTTTCTGTAAACTCTGGTGGTTGTGGAGAGCAGGCACTTTGTGGACATTGCGAGCAAGTAGGATGGATGCGACAGGTGATTGTCTCGCTGCTGCTGCTGCTACTGGACGGGTCGTGGCTGTGGAAAGGAGGGTTGGGATGGCATTGTGCCGGCGAGCGAAGGAGCGTATTATCATGCCGTGCGGGTGGTGTGACGTGGAGCGGATAGAGGATAGAGGGAATGGATGGATGGGTGGGTGGTGATTGCTTGGGTCACGGTCGCTGTCGCTGTGTTGTCGTGTGGACTTGGTTCGAATGAGTGAATGAATGAATGAATCTACTGGTAGCCCGACTTTTTGCTAGCGCAACCTTGCACCAAGCGCCGCTGGCCAATCATTCGGCGCCGTACCCTGCATCGTGAAAACCCCCCCGACGCGCCGCAGCTCTGCAGCCGCCCTGCCAATTCCAATGTTTTAACACTTTGCCTTGACCGCTGCCTCCGTTTCCCATGTTTGCTTTTCGACTTTATTTTTGCATAGCCACTCATTGCCCTCGGTCATGTGCCTCTGCTACGCGGGTAGCTGGCCCACTCACTCCTCTCGCTGCCTGCCATCCACTCGGCGCCTCGCCATGTATATATCCATGTATACCACGCATTTATAAATATATCCTATATAAACAATGTCTCCCTTTGTGTGCTGTTTAACCATACCTTGACCTTTGTTTCTCAGTTTCCCTTTGTCCAAGCTTGTTTCTTACTCTTCGTTTCTTTCGATTGATTCCCTAAAACACTTGGGACCTACGTTTCCAAGCTTTACACTACTTCACTATGCGTCCGCAGGCGGGCCGCAAAAGCTTTCCAATATCATCATTCCTCTTTCTCGCCTTGACAGTCCTGCCTTCTATCCACGCTTCCACTCTCTTTTCTCGCCAGTCCACTCAATGTGGTGGGAATCCCAACCTTCAGCAATGCGGTGCCGACTTTCCCTCCGAATTCTGTTGCGGAAGCGACAATACCTGCACAAGGATAAATTCTACAGATGTTGAATCAGTCATTTGCTGTCCCAAAGGCCAGAACTGCGATGCAATCCGGCCGTTACCGTGTGACCTCTCACTCTACAACGCAACGCTACATCCAGACAACCAAGTCCACATAGCTGACCCCAAAGACGTCAAACTGAACAAGTGCGGAGCAGATTCATGCTGCCCACCTGGATTCTCCTGCAACGGCAACATCTGCATAGCCAGCAAACAAAAACCCTCCTCGTCCGTCTCCGCTACTCCATCCGCCACCCAGCCGGCTTCCGCCTCGCAAACCAGTGACTGCCCGGCTGCTCCCACAATCCAGTCCTCACCAGCCTTTGACGGCAAGGCTTTCGCCGCTGGCTTCTTCCCAGGCATAGTTATCGGCGCCCTCGGGGTCATCGGACTCTTGTGGATCATCAAAAAGCGTCAAGAGAAAAACAAACAGCGCTATTCCGGCGACTTTGGTCATGTCGCCCGCACCATCAGCGATCCCATCTACAACCCCATGTACGGAGACCGCACCGACTTCATCAGACGACCCTCCCACTCCACCACCTCCACCGGTCCCAGCGTCCAAAAGAACATCGGCACGCGCGCTGCAGGAGGAACCAGTAATGGGGGCGGAGGAGGAGGTCTCACCCCCAAGATCAAAAGCATGTGGGACCGCACCCCCAAACTCGGCATCGGCGTGTGGAGCGGGCTTCCAACCACACCGCCGCCCGCCGTACGCGCAGGCGAACGAGACCCCTATAGAACCCCAGTCCAGCAATCCCAAACTCCATCGCCCGAGCGAACCCCTCACACGAGAACCCACTCACGACGACGAAAAAAGAGCAGATCAAAACACGCAACCGCCACACGCAGCACAAGCTCCGAAACCATCGATGTCTTGATGCCTGCTCCGAGTTTACTACCCCCTCCGACGTTGTTGGAACCCCCTAGAGCGCCTGGCATGCGCGAAAACCGGTTCACGCAGGACTCGAGCCACACGACGTTCACGAAGTTGATGGAGAGAGCGGGGTATGGTAATGATACGAGAGACGACGTTAGAAACCTTAGTTATGGTCCCCGGAGATAAATGACCCGCTCGAAATGATATAGCAAGACAGATTGGCTTCGGTTCGTTCATTCCTTTCGTCCCATGTAGTTTGGTTTTTTGTGAATGGGGAAGGAATGGGGGAGTTGGGGGGAGGCGTGTGGGTGAGGTTCTTTTGCTTTCTTCTTTTGCTTGTAGGTTTAGCGCTGGCTGGCTTTTCCCCCGCATAACGTATATATATTTTCTTGGTAATTAGTTGTAATTCATGAATGATATGAAAGATTGAGTATCTGTCTATCTTTACAAGTGTTCTCTCCGTTTTCTATTAACGATGTAGGACTCACTCATCCAGCTATAAACAGAAAGATCGATACATGTCTGTAAAGGAGGGGGAGGGGGCTCAAATACTTTTTGCTCTAAACTTTACCTCTTCTCATATTTTCCTCACTGCCGCTACAACGCGAACCTTACAAAAGCACGGCATGGATTTTTCCTCTCATCGGTCAATGAACCAGCGGAAATAACAATCCCCGTTGGTATTAACCATAGAAATACCTTCCTTTCTTAAATTCCACATCATCATAACGACTTAATGAGCGCAGCAGTTTCCTTTTTTTTTGCAAAGCCAAAGAGTTCGACACTAAATTTTGAAAAATAACCCTCAGTCTTACCATACTAGAATATCCTTGATCGAAACTTCAAAAACGTAAGCAACAATTGGCTTTGTTTTTACAGGCGAGTAACCCGTTCTTGTTAACTAGTTAGTCCTGTTTGTTATTTTCTGTTTCAGGTCCCAAAAAACACCTTCTTCCCCATAAATTGTCGACTTTTTGCGACTTTCGAACAAACAAACACAAAAACATTGAAGGGATCTATTAATCCACCTTCGACTATCTAAAATAGGAAAAAAGAGAGACAGAAAAACTAAAATTGCAGGCAACCAAAAAAGCGGTAGGTAACAACAACAAAACCTCTTTGACCGGGTGGTCAAGAAGAATCTACGGAACTTAAACAGGGCGGAACCCTGTTCGTCAAAAGAAAAACCCATTCTGTGGTTAGAACCCCTGGCTGGAACAAGGAAGTAGAGGATCAGGGGTGTGTCAAGTAGGACGGGGGCCGGAGACTTGTACCTAGAGCGTTGCTGTGCTCAGCTTCTGTGACGAAATTACATGTGGTATGGTTAAATGTAGTCGTACAAATCGATGAATGGGGTGTAGCGTTCACGAAGAAGCTTATTTTTGAGTACGGAGCGTGAGCTTGGCGGCTTATGGTACATGGGGGAGGCGATCTCCGAAGTGGTCGGGCAGGGAGGAGGGTATATTGGAGGTATTGGAGGGTTATTGGGTGTAGTATCATGTTCGTAGAATTCATCACTGCGGTGGTTAGGATGATTGCAAGGTTGTTTGGTTATTTTTGTTGTGAGATTTGTGAAGATGTTCTTACGCGCCGTTATGTTGTAATAGGCGTTTATGGTGTGCATGGGGAATTTACTAGGCAGTTTGAACATGATTTGTGTGCATAGTCCGAAGTATTATACATTACGAACTTGTAACTCTCCGCCCCCAGGTCACGCACGCCATCACTATTAACAACCAGTTGAACTAGGACATTTGTAGTAAGCTTATACGATTTATGCTAACACCCTGGATTGTCTATCCAATGGCAGAGTTTGGAGCAATCAGTGAGGGAGAGCGCGACAATTCGAGGGGGAAAATCTCCGACCGATAAACGAGGCAACGTTCAAGCATGCATGATAAATTCTACATATCCATTTAAAAATATCATGTCAGAGTCTCGGCCTGCCCCTTAAAAGAAATAGATGTCAAGCAGGGCCATGGAACTCCGCATAACAAGCAGTACTAAGAGTCACACAGTAAACGATACCAACACTATAACGTTTAGACCGGAGATTCCTTCCAGAAAAACTAGTCTCTGTTTGGATTCGATGATAGATTCGGGCATGACTGGATTGGATTTTGGCCCCCTCTTACACCGTGTACTTGAGCTACTCATTTCTAATCTTCCAGACTCAACGGACATTGCATACATGTCGGAAGAGATTGATCGGGGATGAGCTGAAACGGAATTCACATCGTTTGTGAAGATGGCGTGTGTAGCTGAAAGGAGTGCTATTTGTGATGTGCACTATTCCAGAGGATAAGATGGAATATATATACACCATGCTTCGAACGCAACATTGAGCCATCAACTTTCTTTCTCTTCTCTTTAATTATTTCATACATTCGCTATCACACATTCCTTACCACTCTACATTCGTTTAACCTATTCGATTTTATTCGACACACTCATTTACTTAACTTTCACCCACCGATTTGAAGATTTGCCATTTATAGCACGAGTAATTGCAAGGAATCATGGTTTTCTCTTTGAAAGCTGCCGCTAAGGCAGCCGCTCTATTCTCGATCCTCGGCCTCAGCGCCGCAGCCGACATGAGTAAGTGGAAACCCATTCATTGCGGATGCGTCGCGATAGTAATCTCACACTCCTTGACACAGAGCTCTGCAACGACGGCCCATTCGACAAGACCAAGACTGTCGGCAGAGAGAACAAGAACCTCTTGTTCTGCGACACAAAGTGGGACCAGGGAAAAACCGTGACCGGTATCGAAGTCTGGGCTACCGCATCCCATTTCAAAGCCATTCAAATCTCTTATTCCGATGGCACAAAAGGCCCTATTCGTGGCGATGCTCTCAACACCGAAGACAAGGATGGCAACTGGCTTGCGCACAAGTACATCTCCTGGAAGCAATCGGACCCGGTCAGGAGCGTGAGTTTGGGATCCAACATACTCAACAACAACGATGGTCTGGGGGTAGTGAAGATGGAGGTTGGGGGCCAAACACTCGATGCCAAATCTAACGTTGGCACTTTCAATGGAGATCCACAGTTGGTTAGCAGTGGAATTCTCATTGGCGCGTTCGGAAGCTCTGGAGGGTTCGTGGAAAGCTTTGGTTTGATGTTCTTGAAGACGACCGTCGGCAAGGCTGAAATCGTTGAGATCAAGATCCCGCAAAACCTCGAGGAGTTGAACAAGAAGCAGGAGTAAGTCCAATGCCTGAGCGCGCTCGATACTTGTGGAAGACGCAGACTAACGCGAATCCTTCTTTTAGAGGCGTGGAAGAGTTTACTGTCAAGACTGCCCAATACAAGAACAGCGGCAAAGAAGGCTCTGGCGACCAGACTTTCACCTTCAAAAGCACGACTACCTATGAAACCTCGACTTCCCTGCAACAGGCCAACAGCCACACCTTTGGTGCCGAAGTTTCCATTTCCGCTAGTGCTTCAGTCGGTATCCCCATTTTCGCCCAGGCGTCCATCGAGACCACTGCGAGCACCGGCTTTGAAAATACCGAAGTCTCACAGATGGGCTCCACGAAGAAGAGTGCCGACAGTTTGGTGTTTGGTCAGGAGGGAGTTCTACCCCCCGGCAAAGGAGCGGAATGCAAGGCTACGGCACAAAGAGGAACGTACGATTCGGATTATTCCAGCAGGGTCAGGATTACTTTGGATGGAGGACAGCAGTTCTTCCTGGATCAGCCTGGGCATGTAAGAACGGTCGGTTTTTCGGACGCTCAAGTCGATTGCAAGGTTGTTGATATTCAAGAACTCGATCCAGAAGTCCCAACCAAAGAAATTGCAGGAGAGAAGAAAGATGATGATGAGAAGAAGGATGACGGTGAGGAGAAGAAGGAGGAGGAGGAGAAAAAGCGGGCTATTGCCTTTAAGGCTTAGAAGCTTACCTAAATTGTCAACCCCAAGGTAACATGCTCGGAGGTACGTACATATACTTTTATTCAATAATATCCTGTTTGCTTGAAGGTGAATACACCCGATCACGTGCCCACTCACATGACTTCTGTACATACTCCACCTTCCATATCAATCACTGCTCCATCATTCAATCAATCACTTTCTCCTGCATCAGCATTGCCTATATCCGTGACCTCCAACACTGTTTACCTTGATTTGGTCTGCACGAAAACAACTATAATATGAGAAAAAGAAAAAGTCTGCGTCCCTCGATGAAAAGGACCCCGTGTGAAAACACTAGTCCCATGGGGAATGTGGAGTTATGGGGAAGCGGTTCAACTTACGGCAAAGCTAACCCCAAAGCGCAAGCCTTTGCGCAGCTACCAATGCATCTCTGACAACATCACTAAGCACCTTCTCCAATTCAATAATCTCCAAAACAAAAAGAGACAAGCCTTGCGCATTACCCGTAGTAAACAGCTCATGACCTCCACAGCAAGCATCTTGGCATAAAAGAATTCCTTGGTTCGTAAATTCACCTGCCCTTCAATCACATCGCTCAACGCAACTATTCCATCTCTTCTAGAAAACCGGGCTTGGAAAAGGTACGGGTAGCTTGGGATTGCATCCCAAGAGGAGGGGTCGACATGGATTTAACAGATCCCAATTCTTCCGACCCAGGAACACCAGATTTCCTCCAATTAACCGATATGATTATCCGTGACTTCACGCGTTAGTGACGTGCATCATCCGGGGTTGACACCTCAAAGAAGTCTCTTTAACCGGGGACTCGGGCATATTGTGGCGAGATTGAATGGTGATCACATAGTAATTTGTGCCCGCCAAGCTGGTTCCGAGGTAATTTAACGGAAAGTGCAGAAAGGTTCGAGAAGTATAAATCGAAGGGTCGGGGAAGGAATTTGAGACGATCTTGCGAGGTACCGACAGGCTTCAATTGGCACCATGACCCGTCTCGGTGGACTTCTCTTCGCGGCTTCGTGCCTCACCTCGGCTCTTGCTGTGGACATTGTTGTTAAATCCTCTGGTGGCAATGTCACTGGCAAGTTCGGTCACTCCTATGGCTATGGCTTCCTTCACGAGGTATACACCATCAATCCATTTGTTAGCTTATGCGCTAATGAGATCGATCATAGGACATCAACAACTCCGGAGACGGTGGCATCTACGCAGAATTGATCCAAAACCGCGCGTTTCAGTACAGCGAGAAGTATCCCGTGTCAACCGCACATTACTTCCCCATCAACAGTGCCAACTTGACTATCCAAAAGCTTGACACACCGCTTTCCAAGGCATTGCCCGCGTCTATGCGAGTAGCAGGAGGCAATGGCACTGGCAAGATCGGTTTCAAGAACGAGGGTTACTGGGGAATGGACGTGAGGCAACAGAAGTACACCGGATCTTTCTGGGTAAAGGGTGCTTACAAGGGAGAGTTCACTGCCTCTCTTGCGTCCAACTTAACCTCCGACGTTTTCGGAGAGGTCAAAGTGGAATCTAAGTCTGTCGCAGACGAGTGGACAGAGCATGAGTTCGAGCTGGTCCCTACTGTGGACGCCCCGAACTCGAACAATACCTTCTCCATTACATTCGATCCCAAGGGTACCAGCAGCGGATACTTGGATTTTAACCTCATTAGTTTGTTTCCCCCAACCTACAAGGGAAGGAAGAACGGTCTTCGCATTGATATTGCTGAGGCCCTCGCGGATATGAACCCTGTATGTTGATTGTTTATCCTTGGATTGAGTTAGAAATTGGTTATACTGACGAACGACCCCAAGCACTTCTTGCGCTTCCCAGGAGGCAACATGCTCGAAGGAAACACCAACCGCACCTGGTGGGACTGGAAGGACACGCTTGGTCCACTGAAAGACCGCCCTGGATTCGAGGGTGTGTGGAACTACCAGCAGACTCATGGTTTGGGTATGCTGGAGTACTTGGAGTGGGCTGAGGATATGGATTTGGAAATTGGTGAGTAACTATACCATATGATGCGACCACGGCGCTCCAGCTAACAAACATTCACTAGTGCTCGGTGTATGGGCTGGTCTCTCCCTCAACGGCGACATCACTCCCCAGGCAGACCTTCAACCCTTCATTGACGACGCTCTTGACGAGATCGAATTCGTCGTCGGCTCCACAGACACGACTTGGGGCGCCCGTCGTGCGGAACTTGGCCACCCCGAGCCCTTCGTCTTAAATTACGTCGAAGTCGGCAACGAAGACTGGCTCGCCGGATACCCCTCAGGATGGGAATCTTACCGCGAGTACCGATTCCAAATGTTCTACGACGCCATCAGGGCCAAGTACCCCAATATCCAAGTCATTGCTTCAGCGGCCTCTAGTGACCGAAGCCCCGATGCTCCTCTTGAGTTCCCTGAGGACGCATTGGGTGACTACCACCCCTACCGTCAGCCTGACGAGCTCGTGGAGGAGTTCAATCGCTTTGACAACGACATTGGTCACATCATCGGCGAAGTCGCCGCCACACATGTCAATGGTGGCGAAGAACCCCGTTGGGACGGACCTTTATACATCTACCCATGGTGGCAAGGCGCCGTTGGAGAGGCCGTCTCACTTATCGGTTACGAGCGCAACTCCGACCGCATCCCCGGAACCTTCTACGCCCCTGTACTCAAAAACGAGAACAGGTTCCAATGGGCAATCACTCTGATTCAGTTCGCCGCAGACCCTAAGCTGACTACCAAGGCTGTCACCTGGTATTGCTGGAGTCTCTTCGCTCACCACCCCATCTCCCATACTCTCCCCACATCGTCCAACAGCTCCTACGGACCTCTTTACTGGGGTGCCGGCAAGGACGAGAGGAGGAACGGCTCCCTCGTTTGGAAGGGCGCAGCGTACAATACCACTGATGGAGGTCCCGTGCCGGTGTCAGTGCACTTCCAAGGTGTGAAGCCAGGTACCAAGGCCAAGTTGACCGTCTTAACCAACAGTGTGGAAAATAACTACATGTACAATGACCCCCAGACTGGTATCAACATTGTGAACACGACGAAAACTATCATTGAGGCGGGATACAGTGGTGCTTTCAGTTTCCAACTGCCGCAATTGAGCGTTGCTGTTTTAGATACTGACCTCTCGGCGGCAGGGCCGTAAAGAAATGACGGATGTAAACATTGAATTATTTTAGTTGTGAAATAGGCTCCTTCCGATGAAAATATGGGCTCCTTTTATACTCGATGTGGGGCGCATGGCACGCCACAAAAACCTGTGATGAGCTACACTAAAAATACATAATAATCACTGAAATGTCGTGATGACTTGAACCTGAAATGTGAGCATGCGATCTGTTTTTGCTTCACCATGTACCATGTAAACAATTTTTTATCGCTTATGCCATCTGTTGAAATAAAGAAAAATGCATACACACGGGAGATCTGTATTCGAACCCATATGCACCACAAACAGCATACTTGTAGCTTTAGACGGAAAGATCTTAGCTGTACAACCTATCACTTCTACGAAACCGCTAAGTGGAGATGAATATACCACTTTTCCCAGTTACTTTCGTCAAGTCAAAAACAAACCTTCATCTCACATTCTTTTGCACCCATTCCCAGACCCTCAAGATATATGTTTCATCGAGTGGCTGAATATCGCGAAGCACAGGGACTCGTTTCTGCGTCTCCATAATCGAAAACGGCGACAACGACGGCTTTTTCCCCGACGCATCAACATACGAATCTTTCCAAAGTCCAATCAACTTCATCGCCGAGTGCTCCATATCACCACTATGCTGTTCCAGCCGACGAACCCATTCAGCAGGATCCACCACATCAAACTCGTCCTTTTTCTGGAGCCATTGCAGCATGGTTTGCCACGTCGGTTCCTGATGCGGGTTCAACACATGATACACGTTTAACTGTTGACCTCCAGTGTTCAAATTCTCCGCCGCTTGAACGAACGCTTCGGCAGCGATGTCCACAGGGAGCCAGTCAATCGGTTCGTCTTTGAGGTTTGGAAGACTGCCGACGAGTTTCGCAGTACTTAACATCATCGGCCATGCTTCCTTCGTATTCCAGATCCCGGTATTTGAATCGCCGGATAATTGCCCAACGCGGACGATGCAGATGTTCCCTCGTAGCCGCGTTTGACGGTGCGCCTCTGCGCATATTTGTTCCGCAACCCACTTTGATCGCGAATACCCGAGTGGAGAGGAATCGGAAGGGTCTTTTGTTGGAACTTCTGTGAGATGGCCTGAGTCGCTGGGTTTGCCGTTCATGATCGCCGCTGTTGAAGAGCAGTATGCAAAGCGTGGAGGTTGCGTCCGACCAGCTGCTAGCGCGAGGTTGATGAGGTTTCTCACGCCTGCGATGTTGTCTTTTGCAAAACTTTGGAGTTTGAGGCGGAAGTTGACGGTCCAGCCGATGTGGAGGATAAGGTCGGCTTGTGCGGCTAGGTGTTCGTACACAGTGTTACTGAGTCCTAGACGAGCATCTCCCAGTTTGGCTTGTACGATTTCGATCTTTTTGTTGGATCTGATTTCTGGGGAAAGGCCATTGAAGCCTTTCTCTTCGAGTGTTTTGTGAACTCGTTCTCTTGCGGCATGTTCGTCTGATCCGCGGGCTAAACAGTATATCGCGGAAACTGTGGATGAATTACGAAGGAGGTTCAGGATATGCACTCCCAGTGCGCCAGTTGCACCAGTTAAAATGACAGTTTTGCCCGGTTTGTTTTTGGAAGCTTGGCTTTTGGTTGTAGTTTGTCCTGATAGGTCAAAAGAACTATATTCCTTCACCATATCGAGCATAAGTTGATTATCATCTTCTGCGCCGGCGTCAGGTACTCCATGCCGTTTTCTTAGGATATAATCACTCAATCGGCGCACTGTTCCACTATCTTCTACAACACTTAAGGGAAGTTCTTGGTGTTGTTTTCCAACCAACTGACTTAAAGTATTTCTCAGTCGCATGCACATAATCGAGTCCACTCCGTAAGAAAATAACTCGGTATCTAGGTCTAGTGCTTCAGGGCCAGGTGCCAGCTTTTGTATCAGCTCAAGGAGGTACTGTGGAATATTCTTGTCATCGACGTTTGGCGTTTTTGCATCTGAATTGGTGTCATAGGCCGAATCGATAAGGTCGGCAAGCCTCGCCTCTGCTGCTTTCCGTATGAGTGTTCCTTTGCTGCTTTTTTGTAGAGGCTCTGCTAGATGAGGTGCTGTGATAAGCATGTTCCTTTGTAACTTAGCATGGTCTTGACTTGTTTTGTTCATCTCCTCAACTACCAGCCATACATCTTCTAAAATATCCTCATCAGGAGTGTCTTCGGAACCTTTGGAACGTATAAGAATAGCGCCCGGGTAAGGCTTATTATTGCCAAAGATTAGCACATCATCAACATGCCGTGTAGATGCCGCGATTTTTGCCTCAAGAGGAGCCGGGTCGAATTTTTTACCGGTTAGGAGAGTAAGCTGTGAGTCGGCTCTTGAATGATAGAGCCACGCATTTTTGATATTCTGGTGCTTCACGAAAAGATCTGCTGTAGCAAAGGAACCATCTTCTTGGTTCGTTTTCGCCTTGAACAATCAGTATGTTTGAACGGATAAGCAAGCCATGTTGTTCTCACCATATGTGGCCATCCCCGCTTGACTATAAGCTCCGCTAACCCATCGTCCTCATTTCTGAAGTCCAAAATCTGCGTCGGACTATAATTTCTTAGATACTGCCACTCCCTATCGGTAACAAAATCCCGATACGAAGAAAGTAGGAAGCCGCACTCCGCACTTCCAAACCTTGAAACAAGATTCACGCCTTGGTCTATCAAACGATCCCCAATCTCAGTGGGCAATGCGGCACCTCCGACACCCACAATATCCATTTTTTGCAACTTATCCAGGCCCTCCTTATCGGCTTCCATCATCTGAAGAACGTATGGGACCGATGAGAAATACTTGATACGCGAGTGTCGCTCCTTTACGGCATATTCGTTGGCTAATTCCAGACATTTGCAAATATTCCGGGCAGTGATGGGGACATCTTTGCTAGGAAACAGACAGATGAGTGAATCGCTCGTCCAAGAGCGGAACAGATCTGCGATGCCCCCATGATAAAGCGGTGTAGTTGTGAAAGTGGCCTTGGATGGGGTGTTGGGGAGATGTGGGAGAACGCCAATTGCTGCTCGATGAGTCTGGGGGATCGGCTTCGGTAGTCCAGACGAGGTCCCCGATGTGTGGAAGAGATAGGATAAATCTGTATCTTGCACATCGTGCGTTATCAAGCTGGTATCAAAGTCACCCTTAATGATCTGAAATATGTCCTCTTCCACTTGCAGTGGTATACAGCCATTGTCGAGCCCAGAATTACGGTCGCGCCAATCAGTTTTCACTGCTTCGGAAGCTTGATTGGAATGTGCATCGTCGTGCACGAGCAGAGTAACATCACACGATGCACAAAGATGTGCGATGGCATCTGGAGGGCATTGCGGTGCGATCAACAACACAGAGTGCCCAAGCGCCATTAGCCCAAGCCAGGTAAACAAAAACTCCGGAGAACTATGAGCCAGTAGAGCCACTGTTTGTCGAGCTTTGGATATTGTTTTGAATGACTCAGAAAGTCTCTGTGCGAAAACCCCGGCTCCGTTGTACAGGTCTCGGAAAGTGAGAACGACATAGCTCCATTTCCCCTCGTTGCTGGGGATTGGGAAACCTACCGCTGCCTCGTTTCCATGGTGACCCGATTGATGTGATAAGAATTCGTTGACCGTTTGGTAGGGTTTCGGTTCGGCCTGCAGCGTAGCCGCCTGACCCAACGTGCAAATGAAGAGATTGATGTCCATTAAAGGTGGTTTATACTGGCAGAAAAAAATGACAGGGAGGAATAGAGATGATCAAAAAAAAAGTCTCATGTCTAATCAATCATGGTTAGAGTTTCTTGAAGGAAACTGGCAAAAAGTCTTGACATCACGAGTTGAAGCTAAAATCATAAGGTAACAAACATCACATGTCTCTTAGAAGACAGTGGAAGTTGTACTTAAGAAAAATAAGATAACATAACCTAACATACTATATAACCTCTAGATACTATAGTTTTACTACTATTTAAATCCTTTTAGCATTCTAAAATATATAATATATATGTTAAAAAAATTATTAAAAAAGTACTTACTTCTTTACGTAGAGTACTAAAAAATCTGCTGTATTTAAGTCTAACTTCCACTGTCTTCCGAGAGACATGTGCACTCCCAAGCAACTATGAATCAATTCCAAGAACAAACCCAAAACGCAACATAATTAGGGAGAAATATTTACGGCAGATGACCTTGTACATCTATATATACTACATCTGTGTACAAGAACGAAGGAGGTAGTTGGAGTCGATAACTGGGGTTTGAGTTTGTGAATGTGCACGGACCATACTTTAACCCAAACCCCGAGAAGGTTATTTCTTCTCCAACTCATCCGTATCCAGATCACAAGATTAAACATCTCCCGGGCCTGCTAAACCAAGCGCCTGCCTTCGAGTCGGTGCATTCGCATCGAAATAAGGCTTCTCCGCCAATGCAGTCACTCTAGTTCCGTGCCTCGGCTCGTTCCCTTCATAATCCCAACTAGCATTGTGGATCGTAATCCTATTATCCCACAACGCAGAAGTTCCCGGCGTCCACTTGAACCTCACTTGTATGTCAACGTTCTTCTCGTACACATCGTATAGGTACCCAAGGATCAGGTCGCTCTCCTCTTTGTCGAGACCGATAATCCGGACCGTCATGGCCCGGTTGACCCACAATGCCTTCCACCCGGTCGCCGGATGGACTCGCACAATTGGGTGAACGCGCTCGACATACTTGGGTCCAGCATTTGGATTTTCGCGATCGAGATACGGGTGTGCGCTGCGGTACACGGCTTCCCTACCGTCGATGATTTTGCGGAACTCGGGGGATAGCTTTTCGTAGGCAGCGTAGCCCGAAGCCCAGAGGGTATCGCCACCTATGCTTGGGACGGTGTCGTTGTGGAGATGGGTTACGCTGATCAACGGATGAGTTTTGATTGACAGAACCGTTGGCTGCGCTAACAGAATGCACTAGCTAGCTGACTTACCCTGCTGGTTGACGTTCGTGAACCAAGTCCGTGTGCCATCTAGACGCTCCACCCGTTTGTCTAAAGCTCGCTGGCATCTCGGTGGCTTGCAAAGCTGTCTCTTATGTAAGCATTGTCTCTGATATGTATATGTACCCCTTTACATATCTCTATGTTTCATTCATTTGCGGTATAATAACTAATGTTTTTATTTTGTGTTTAAGGTGCAAATTTATACGGAGGAGGAAGAAGAAGACGATGATGATGATGACGACGTCGAGATGAAAGATGCCGAAGAGGAGGAAGAAGAGGAGGAAGAAGAGGAAGAAGAAGAGGAGGAAGAGGAGGAAGAAGGCGACACGAACCTGGCCAGATAACCGTAGTGCCAGGAACACCTGGAACGGAAGGAACTTGTGGCTGGTGACACATGAGCGGACCATCTCATTTCTACAGGGTTAAGGTCTGCTGGCTTACGTGTATCTCGATTTCTCCATACCACTCTCCCAACTTCTTCTGTTCCTGGGGGCTTATGTCCTGGTCTCGGAAGAACACAACGCTCCTCTCAGCAATCAAAAGCCCGAGCTCATCCTTCTGCTGGTCGGTCAGGTCCTTGAGTTGCAGACCGACGATTTCCGTTCCAATATGGCTCGTCAGGTGCTTGACCTCCTTCGCCGCAGATAACAGCGCCGTCTTGTCCTTGTCGGCTCTCGATCCCGGATCTACGTGCGGGCGATCATAGTCCCTAATTTTATATATATCGTCCAAGTAGACAGGCTTCGCAGGACGATACGGATACCCGTTCGAAAGATCAATGCTAGCTTTCTCGAGCCGGGCCCGGGCCGTTTCGGGGAGAGACAGACTATCTTTCTTGGGCTGCACAGTATCCTTGATGTCCTCGAAGATGGGAACTGCGATTGGAGCCATGTTTTCGGTTCTTGAGAATGAGGCGTAACAATGATATTGCTTTGGTCGTGTTGCTGTATCTTGGTCGATGGAAAAATACGGACACTCTTCTCCCAATCTTTACCAACCCGTTTGTAAATCCCCAAGAAACAAATACGCCGTCCCCGAATAGAGCTTATATACAAAATATACAGTTAAAAGTGCCGGGCTGCGGGGTAGCTTTCGCGTGCTTGTTGGGGGTTGCTTGATGCATCGCATCATTCGTTAGCTTGATGGCGTTTGCGGGTCAGAACCAATGTATTGTCTGAACGGCCCTACAGAATGGCCATGCATCCTTGTAGCGTACGATTGTTTCGACTGACACTTGCTCCGTTATCTGCGTGTTTCTTACAAATGCTACGATAGTGGTCAGTTTTTTGTACATGATGCCATCGTACTTGCATATAACGCTCTCTTTCTAGAAGTGGTGTGATTGGTCGTTTCGTGGTGGATACGGCACAATGTATACCGGCATAACGCTTGCTACAACGGCCATTTCCGACTTTGGTATACTAGAAAAGACATGGTAGTAAAATCTTTTTGGTGGAAGATATCAAACTTTCTACTCTAATGTCAGTCGAGAGGAGTGAGACATTGAAAAACTCCACAGCGTAACAAAACCAAGGAGATGGGCGCATCCCTCTCAGCAATTACTCGGCCGGAGGAGACGACGGATACGCAACCGAAAAAAGTAGCTGTAATTGGAGCTGGTATAAGTGGTGTCGTGGCAGCTGCACATCTTCTGAAGGAAGGATTGGATGTGACCGTGTTTGAGCGCTCAAGCGTGGCCGGGGGAGTGTGGTGAGTTAACAGAACGGTTTGTTTCTATCAATGGGGAACTAAATGCGTATAGGACATATGACGAACGTCTTCCCAAAGAACCCGAATACAATATACCCACTACGAACGGGAATACAAATCTCCGCCAAAAGGAAACCAATGGAGTCCATGAAGAGATCGATACATCGGAGATAGTTCACGCACCCCCCGGGTTAGTTACCAATGCTGAGTCCACGATCTGAGCAAACTGGCTTACTTTATCTAGTCCTTGCTACGTTGGTCTGCAGAACAATGTTGCTACGCGAATGCTTCGAACCACATTGAATTCTTTCCCCCCAGGAACCCCTGACGTCGTCAGTCACAGCGTGCTAGCTGCGTATATAAGAGACACATCCATCAAAACCGGCGTGCATGATGTAACAAAGTACAACACCTCTGTGCAAAACCTGAAAAAAGAAGGCGACCACTGGACTCTAGACGCCACATCCCTCGAAAAGCAACCATCCGGCTCACTCTCATGGACCAAACACAGCTCCGTACGTCTCCTCCTCCCCTCACCCAACCACCCAATACAGCAGCCCCCTAAAATCATCTAACTCCCTTTCAAAACAGTACTTCACCGACATCGTAGTAGCCTCCGGCCACTACCACGACCCGCGCGTCCCCAACATCCCCAACCTCTCCACCTGGAAAACTTACTGGCCAATGCGAATCCAGCACTCCAAAAGCTACCGCAACCCCTCCCCCTTTGCCAACAAAACAGTCCTACTAATCGGCGCGAGCGTCTCGTCCACCGACATCGCCAGGGAGCTCGGTCCCGTCGCGCACAGGGTGTACCAGACGCACCGCAACGGCGCGTTCGATCTCCCGGCTACCATGCTCCCGTCGAACGCGTTCCGCGTCGACGACGTTGCGGCCTTCGACGCGATCCCGGACAGCTTCGACGCCAGGGAGTTGCGGCCAGACGATCCGCTCCCGTTCAACGTGACGTTGACATCCGGACGGACATTGTGCGGGATCCATCATGTGATTCTCTGCACGGGATACCACATCACTCTGCCGTTCCTATCCTCGTACTGCTCTCCCAACCCGCGCGGCGGCGTCGTTGTCGTCGACGACACCCACGACGAAATCACCGACACGACGCTTGTAACAGACGGAATCCAAATTCACAACCTCCACAAGGACATTTTTTACATCCCCGACCCATCGCTCGTCTTCATCGGGGTGCCGTATTTCACTGCGACCTTCACGCTCTTCGAGTTCCAAGCAATGATTGCCGCGAAGGTGGTTGCTGGGAAAGTGAAGTTGCCGCGCGAGGACGAGATGCGGAGCGAGTATGCGGAGAAGGTTGCGGCGAAGGGGCTTGGGAAAGGGTTTCATAGTTTGAGGGGCGAGGAGGAGGCGTATGTTGATGGGCTTGTGGCGTGGGCGAATCGGGATTTGGAGCGGGGTGGGTGGGGGGTGGAGGAGAGGTTGAGGGGGCATACGGAGGGGTGGAGGGAGGCGAAGGTCGAGTTGGTGGAGAGGATGAAGGGGTTGCTTGAGGGGGCCGGCGTGGTTAGGGAGATCGAGGTTAGGTGTTAGATGGGAATGGTTTGTGGGGTATGTGTATATGGCTTTTCTCGTTGGAGTGCTATGTACATAGTTTGTTTGTAAATGCTGCGTGTAAAAGACAGTAGCGACGCTGTGTTTCATGCTCATAAATCATATCTACTTACACATCACTTATTTAGAAGAAGCGTTACCAGTATTGGGAGTAATAAGCATATCGGTAGCACAAACTCCAACAACCCCCCACAGAAGACTCCCCCTTGTACTTACTACCCCAACCAACTTTCCCCCTATCATCCGGGGAACCCCCCCAATTACCCCACACTTTCCGGCCACTAAAATCCCCTTATCTCCATGCAGACCCGGCATCACACTCAAAAAAAAAAACTCGCCGATACCAGAGTTTGGCGGGGATGGCCCTATGCAGTAGCGATCGAATCAGCACATGGACGCATCGCGTCAATTGCATCGGTTGATGCGTGATATGCAGGTCGCAGGTCGCACCGAAACCAATTGACTGCCTTAAGCACATACACATACACACAAGCTTCGCTTGGACGTTATAGAGAAGAACTTCTTAGTCTTCTGTTTCTGCATTATCTTTTTAATTCATTCTGTGTGCTTGAATGATTGCCGTTCAAAATGGGCCGCCCTTCTGAGGAAATCTCGAGCAGCGCCCACGAGGAAGCGTCGTCGTCACCTACGGTGAGCATTCAGACCGAGGTTGAACTAGGAGAGAAGAGACCAAGGAAGTGGTATTATTGGATATGGGACACGCTTGATAAGCCCAAGGAGGAACGATGGTTCATGTTCAAACTTGATGCGGCGTTGTTGACGTTTGCGAGTTTAGGTCAGTCAGGTTCTGTTGTTTATTTATGTATCTTATTCTATTTGATGTATCCCTACAAGTGGAGAAGTCGAAGGAGTGAGCTAAGGGAGATTATAGGATACTTCATCAAATATCTCGATCAGAACAACATCAACAGTGCCTTTGTATCTGGCATGTAAGCAACCAAGAGAGCACCGTACACCAAGAAAAAGGTCAAGTCGATTTTGTCTTCATGGCACATTTATGGCTTGACACTTTTGTACGTCTTCTTCAACAATGGCGGCGCCGGGGGGCAGCCAGTGTTCCAGCAATTTTTGAAGTCATCCAAGAACCCAAAGTACAGCGTTCAGCAGATCAACGTATACGCGACAGTAACATATGCAGTGCAAGTGGTGTCGACGCTTGCGTGCGCATGGGCAAGCGACTGCATCTTGAAGGGAGCAAGATGGCCTCCAATTGTATTTGGTGGAGTGATGAATATCATATGCTATGTGTCGCTAGCGATCTGGGATGTTGGGATTTGATGGAAATGGGCGTGCTACGCTCTGATCGGGATGGGCGGGGGATTATCCGGACTGTGCATGGCGTAAGATGGTTCCCATATTCTCCACAAAATATACAAGTACGAGGGGTTGTGACTGGAATGGCTAACTTTAACGGATAGCTGGGCTCATGAGATTTGTACCCATGACAACGAGGAGCGGGCGATTGTTATTGCGTCGATGAACGAATTCGACTATGTGCTGCAAGCATGGTTGCCACTGATTGTCTGGCAGCAAGTGGAAGCTCCCGAATATCGAAAGGGATTCATCACGGTGAGCTTCCTGAGCGGAGCCTTGATAGCCACAGCGTTTACGGTCCGGGTTCTGCACGGGGGCGACATGGCGAAGAGAAAGACTTAGTAATAATGGAGGGAGGTGCGCACTCGGGACTCGGATGTCAAGTACATTGTATGGCATGGTGACAGCTTTGGCAGGGCATGAACACACAGACAATGTCTGGGAGAGTTATTTTCTCATCATTTTCTTTTCTCGTCGGTTTCGCAGACGCGTATGACATGACACGCCCCTCAGGCTGGAAAGACATGACTTCAGACGTGGTGAGACGGGAATGTGGCACAGGTGACAGATGGGTGGGCCCACAATGCATTCTGAAGCCACGGCCGGCGGGTGTGGAGGGGAGGCGCCGATGGAAGGAAGCATCACGGGGGTTGCCTGCTTATTACCGGTGCACTATACCATTGGTAGTCGACTACCAAGTTACTCGGGTTATGAACATGTAATGCCTATGAATCCATGTCCATGCATCGCGATACGGAAGAATCATGATCGTCATCAGATGCACGACTTGGTTTGGCGGTGGGCGGTTGCTGGGGCAATGGGCGTATATATACGGTAGCTAACCTGAAGTAAGTAGCCGAGGTTGCTGATTCGCTAGCTAGTCCAGACTCCACAGTAGGCCAGCATGGGGAAACACGACTTGTGCAGTCGCCAATTGCTGAATGAGGGATTGAAAACTGGCTTGCTTGCTGGCTAATTATTCTGCTCCGAGACATGGAGGGTGCATCGTACATCGTCGTCACCATGCTGAGGTGGCTGCGTCTGGAAGCAGGTGCGCGATAGCTAGCTATTCTTGATCAAATCGATAGAGGGACGCGTTGGCCTGTGAGCTTGCGCGTCGCCGCATGCATAACACAGTAATCAACCGTGTACAGACTAACTAGAAGTTCACAGCAGTTAACTTACAGACTACAGTTCAACGTAGACGTAGTACGTAGTACAGGCTTTGTGGCTGGGCGGGCGGGTGGCGGCCGGAGTTAAGAGGCATTTAAACCATCTAGGCCAGAAGAAGACCATTTCAAGTGTTTATCTGCTTAGTTGTGCCAAGTTATCATGTGGCCCGGAGCAGGTAGCCGTACGATCAATGGATGTCACAGTCGGCTGCTCAGTCTGCGCAGTGCCATTCTCCGACCCGAGAGGCGAGCTAACATGGTCGTTGGGAGGGGGGAGAAGAAAAAACAAACGCAGGAAAAGAGGAAAAAATCGACCATGACGATTGAACAAATCAATGGTCAATTCCAGTGATTGGCCAGCGAGTTGGCTATCGTGGCTGACGGCGCAACGCGGTCATGGCGTTGCATTGGCAAAACTATGGAGACGTCGACGGCCAACCACGCCAGTTCAACCCCCCAGTCGGCGCCGACCAAATGGTCGCAACATCAAGACATGTATCGCGCGCACACACGGGCCCTTGGCTGGGAATGGATATCCAGGTAGAGCCTGGGGGTGATGGAAGGCATGGCATGACGCGGTTTGAAGGGAGAAGAGTCTGAAACTTTTTGCTGGCATTGGCGCCGGCATGGGCACCGAGGCCATACCACCACCGTCTGGCAGTACAGTAGGCGGGTACTAAGTTTATGACGGCTGCCGTCGTGGGTGTTGCACGTCGCGGTTGCGGCTGCGGCCTGCGGCTGGTGCGACCCTCCGCACTGGGCATTCCACGGCAGGCAGGGATAGAGTGCTCAAGTGCTCAAATGCTCCATCCAGTGTTGGCATCTTGCTCCCATGCCGTATCCCATTCATTATCCATGGCGCTGCTCATAATGCAATTCAAAGGGTGATAACAAGACTCAAGATAAGTAGGATTGATACTGATAGCAAAAAGGAGATGAAATGACAGTCACCGCAAACGAGATTGCTCGTAATCTCGTCGTTGGGGAAGCCATTTTGCCGTGCCGAAGAGGAGGTGGTCTGTTCTCCCGATAGTCACGACAGGAATGGGCGCTAGGCCAGATGGGGAAGTAGCGTATGGAGGCATGTTTCTAGTCAAGAGCTCCACATAACGGCAGCGGCGCATTTTCCGGCAGAGTCTGAGGTTAACAGCGTGCTAATCATCATGATTGATGACCATTGACCAAGCGCAAAGCAAATGTGGCTAATTAGTCCAAACCGAGCCCCAGTCGCGCACAATCCCCATGGCATGGCCGGCGACCTTGTCTAATCGCGCCTGGTGTTGTTTGCTCTTGCTTGCCTGCCCTGCCTACCTATCCTGTTCCTGCGGGCGGGTGCATGCGCCTGCCCTCCAACTACCCAACCTCCGCCCTCTCTTTCCAAAACACCTATTAAAGCCGTGCACCCACGCATTACCACCCGCCTCGTCCGCCTCGCCTTGCTCCCCATCCACCCGTCTGCTGTCACTCAAGACTTGCTCTCTGCTCTGCCAAGTGCTGTACCAACAACATCCTCCTCTCTGTAAGTCGCGAATCCCCTCTCCATCCTCTCAATTCCACCCCATTGTTGTCGCCGCCGCCGCTCAATTGCCCGCCCGTCTGCCTGCCTGCGTACGTGCTTGCTGCTGGCTTCCCCATTTGGTCGGGCAATTGATTGATTGGTGCATCGATTGATCGATTGGCTACTTGCTTGCTCATCCATCATCATCCTTCCCCTCTTCTCCTCTCTCTCCGCCTCAATCCTTTCCGCTAACCTCGCCGTCATCTGCGCAGACATTGATACCCGTTTGTCTCTGCACCATACCCACCATGCAGTACACTACTCTTGTTGTCGCTGCTGCGGCCGCCTTTTCCGGTCTCGTGAGCGCCCAGAACACCTCCGTGACTCTGCCCGCCGGCGTTCAGCCCTGCTGCTCCGTTTCCGCCAACAGTGTTCCTTCCGACTTGAAGAGCGAATGGTGCCGCGCCTCTCAGAACACCTGCCCGGAGATCTGCGGTGGACAGGGTCAAATTGCTAGCGGAGGCAACAACTGCGACTCGGTATGTCTGCTTGCAAAAGTCATCAACCCATCATGCATGACTAACCTATTTGTCACAGCAAACTCTTCAACACACCTGCGAGTGCCGAAACGGTACCAAGCCCAACTTGGCCGAGTACGAGCAGACGATCGAGGGCCAGGAGTGCCGCTTCTGGCACGCTCAGTGCATCAACGCCACCAACCAGGACGCTGCTCTCCAGTTCAACTGCAACCAGGTCCGCGATCAACAGTGCGGTAACAAGACAAGCAAGGCCGCCACCACCTCCTCCTCAGGCAGCGGTCCTACGGCATCCCGCACTAGTGGTAGCGGCGGTGGCAGCAGCGGCACAGCCACTTCTTCCGGCTCTGCTCAATCCTCTACCAACAGTCCCGCCGCTGCTATCGCTCTCGATGCCGTCCGCAACTACGGTACTCCCATCCTCGCTGGTGGCATGGCTGCCGTCTTCGGTCTGGTCCTATAGATGCAAACTGAAGGGTGGGTCAACAACATGGGCTTGGAGTGTTGGGGTGAAGAGCAACCAATGGGCCGGTTCCTTGATTGGTGATGGTATGTAATGCGAATGAATATGGGTATGCATCATGTCTATCACAGATGCTACGTACACCTGCATCTCTTCTAAAAGCGTTCTCGAGCATTGGAGTCGGGTGGCGCTCTGGCGGCGAATTCAATGTTGGTGCGGCTTGTGGGGAGGGCAATGGGCGAGCAGCTTTTTTTAATACGAGGTAACGACGCTAGGAGACAAAGAGGTAGCCGGCTCCCAACAAATCAATTACTTAATTCTTGCCCATGTTGTCGATGCGTCTATGTGATGTCGTGGATGTGTGACGTGTTGTACGGAGGGTCTCGTGTCGTATCGTGTCGTGTGGCATCATGACTGGGAGGTGAGGGTTACAGGATGAAGTTGAAGGGGTGGAGGACGAAAGGCTGGTTGGCGGTTGGTTGGTGCATACGCCATGTACCTGTATACATGACAGTACATGGAACTACCTATGGACCTATGGTTAGAATGATTTAGGGTGGGGGTACAACGCTGGACATTACATAACCAGTGTGGATGTATGCGTTGTAACTTAAAAGACATGTATACCAGGTACATGTAGGTACCCAAGGTGTATTTATGGTAGTTGGTAGATACCGACACAGGTTCATTCGGCATCGCAAAATAGTCAAAGGTTACTCGCCCAATTAATCTGGTCACGACCAAGTCTCTTTTTGTACAGAGTAATAATGAAAGCAAAAAAAAAAAGGTACATACTCAAGTACATGTAGACCCTTGCTTGCTGTTGTTGCCCCCCGCATACACGGCCCCATACCGGTACTGCACATGCGGCCTAGCAAGACGTAATGGACGGTTAATAACTATCCTTCCCGACCTGCAACAGAGCTCGTTCAACAATTTCACCCTCCGCCCAACCTCATCTCCATCACTGCTGTAAGTGTTACCCCTTCTCAATTCTGCATGTGCGTGCCATCCCCTGCCTTGACCACTGACTTGCGAGGGCCTCGGTTTCTTCGGTCACCTCCGACTAGTTAGTAGTTGAGGTCCAAGAGCTGCCTCGGCCGATGTGCGCGTGCGCGCCACAGAGCGCTGCGTGAGGTTTAACACATGAAGATTTCTGATTTCTGATTCCTGACAGCTTCCAGTAGCCCCACCGACTCTCGTACCTGCCTCCACCACGTCTCCCTATAAAGTGGCTTCCTATTACCTTCCGCGCCTACTATCGCGCCTTCCTTCCTCACACTACTACTACCCCTCCTCAACAACCTTCACATTTCGGTCCGCAAACCCCACCACCTTCACTTTCACCTTCACTCGCACGCGCACCTCCACACGACCCCTTCTCCAATCAATTGTCCCTTCATCGAGAAACATGGCGACTCTAGGCGCTCAGAAGAAACACAAGGTGACAATCGTGGGCTCCGGTAACTGGTATGCCTCCCCAACACACACAACTACACCCAAGCCAGAGAGATGGCAGATGAATTGACTTGTCCAGGGGCACTACCATGTCTAAACTTGTGGCCGAGAATGTCAAGGCTCACCCGCAGCTCTTCGAGGAGACGGTCAACATGTGGGTCTATGAAGAGGAGGTTACCATTCCAAAGGACTCGCGCCATTACGACCCGGCCTCCGATAAGCCCCAGAAGCTCTCCGAGCTTTTCAACAAGGTCCATGAGAATGTCAAGTACCTCCCTAACATCACCATTCCATCCAACGTCGTTGCAAACCCCGATGTCGTCGATTCGTGCAAGAACTCGACCATATTGATCTTTGTCCTTCCCCATCAGTTCATCCCACGAGTCTGCGACCAGCTGGCGGGTAAAATTGTCCCATACGCGAGAGCGATATGCTGTACAAAGGGCATCGACGTCAGCGAAAAAGGTGTGAGGCTCATGTCCGAAGCCATTGGAATGAGGTTGAACATATACTGCGGTGCGCTCTCTGGGGCCAACATTGCTTCTGAAATTGCCCAGGAGAAGTATTCCGAGACCACGGTAGCTTATGATCCACCGCCGATGGATTCGCGTGCTCCCACCCCATCGGGCTCCCCCACCTCCTCTCAGGTCGACCTCATCTCTCCCAGCAAGCCGGTGCCCAGTGCCCGCTCCGCAAGACTCAAGCCTCTCCCCAACGAATACCCCCCTTTGTCGCACGAAAACGTCCGCAAACTCTTCCACCGCCCCTACTTCCACGTCCGCATCGTCGATGACGTGGCCGGCGTTTCTCTTGGTGGCGCGCTCAAGAACATCATCGCCCTGGGTGCTGGTTTCGTTGACGGACTTGGCTGGGGTGACAATGCTAAAGCAGCCGTTATGCGCGTTGGAATCCTTGAGATGGTCAAGTTCGGAAAGTACTTCTTCCCGGACAGCTCCAAATCTACTACTTTCACCGAGGAAAGCTGCGGCGTTGCAGACGTCGTGACGAGCTGCATGGGCGGCCGCAACTTCCGGTGCGCAAAAATGGCCATCGAGCAGGGCAAGACCGTCTTCGAGATTGAGCAGGAAGTTCTCAACGGACAGAAACTGCAGGGCACTAGTACTGCGTACGAGGTGAATAGCTTCTTGACTCAAGAGGGCAAGGAGCACGAATTCCCTCTCTTCACAGCCGTCTACAACATCCTCGAGAAGAAAGCCAAACCGGAGGATATCCCGCAACTGATCGAGCCTAAGGACTAGACTTTCCTTTTTTCTGTGGCTCTTGGGAAATAGAATCCCGCTTTCTTTTTCACAGGAGAGGGTTCTGCTGCCGCTGTGATGGAAACCTCGGTGGGTCATGAGCGGTAATTACTTCACGAGCGGCAACTGAGCATGTCAGCAGCCCAATTTTCTCCGGTAATGTCGAAAATCTCGTTTGGGAACATTTGTCGGCTTGTAAGGACCAGCAATGGTAGGTCCTTAATGGATATGCATATTGTGGTAGTCGGTCGGTATACATAGACTCTAACAGCAATTAGGCGGGCATGCGGGCCAATCTCAAACCACAAATGTTTGGCACGATAGAGAATAATAATAATTTAACATCAATTCACTTTGCGTTCCTCATGTTCATCCATTATCTCACCCCTCGCATCTCAACAGCTGACCGGGGATAAATAGCGAAAGAGCTTCATGAAAAAGCATATTGAAATGGGAAAGCCTATATTTCTTTCTTTCTTCAATCCCGAGAAATTTGTAACGGTTTCTCTCCTCTACAGCAAAACATACACAACATCATGCATCCCAAGCCCTCAAGCAATCGTCTATCGTACGCGAATACCCATCCAATCAGATATCACCTTTGGAATCTACTGCAACGCGACCCCAACCCCCACTTTAACTTTCGTCGTCATCGTTGACGCATACCCCCCGGGTTTCAAGCGGTTCTAAAGTTTGACTCGAGCGGGTTTGGGTTGTATAGAACTACTTAAGCGTGGGTGGGGATGAAGAAGGCGGAGATTTATTGGGAAAAAAGAAGTGCTACCGCCCAACTTCTCGCTAGGATAGCAATGTATTGAACGAATGATTGGAGGACGATATCTCTTTACATTTTCGATCGGCTGGGACTGACAGGTTGACCGCTGTGGATTTCGATGCCTTGCTTACATGCTTAGGTACATACATATATTAACACTGCCGATGATGCTGAATATAGCAGCACTACCAGATATATATTGAAGCCACACCACCACATTATCGAGTTACGAACCCGGTGAGCAGCATTAGCAGTGGTTAAATGTTTACCTAGGTAGGTAAGTGCGATCGCGTAGTCACGTGGTGACGCGACCTTGGTCTCAAGAAGGGTAAGAGCGAAGGGTTAGGTGGGGAAAGAACTTGCATGCACGATAGGACATCAGTTCTAATTTCTTTGCTGTCTGCTTCCTACTTTTTGATTCCTCCTTTACTCGCCCCACTCTTCACATCTTCCACGCGTGACTTCACCCTCCTCCACGCAGGACCTTCCCTCTCTCTGTCTCTATTTCCCACCCCCCACCATGCCGAACGACAAGAAGCGTCCAGCTCCAGCTCCAGTAGCACCCCGTTCCCAGGAAGAATCCGAACCCCCACCTAGAAAAAAGTCTCGCGGAAAACAGCCTACACCCGTGTCTTTTCAGCTTTACGATCGGATGCATACGGCCTTGAACAGTTATCCTAAGGGCGAAGCTATCAGACAATTCAACCTGGAGCTCAGTTTCTGCAGTTTGAACTTGGTGGAACAGCCTGAAAAGATGACTGGAGAGGAATTCCTGGAAATAGCTGTCGAGCGGTGCAACCTTGCTAAGGAGTGGCTTAAACAAACACATTTTGCCAGTGAGGTCGTCGAGCTTGTGTATAACACATACTTGCTCTGGGAAGTTGAAGCGCTCTGGTTATACCCAATTCTGCGAGAACATTACCAGCTTGACCGCAGCGAGGATGGTGCAGATATAACAGAGAAGTTACGCCAGCTACTCCCACAAGCTGCCTTCGCACCCAATCCGAGCGCACCGGACGGACTCAACACTTCGATGAATGGGAAGGGTGATATTAAACTTGAGGAGGTTGAGGAGGATCAGATAGGTCCAGTGGATGATGAGGATCTGGATATAGATCTGGATGCCTTGGTTAAAGAGGCGGATGATATGCATGATGGTCTCGTCTCCATCTCTACAGATGCCCTCACCATCAGTCCATCTCCGGCAGAAGCTCTGAAGGCCTCAGTGGCAGCTCTACAGGCCTCAACAGCAGCTTTGAAGGCCTTAACAGCAACCGTAAAGGCCTCAAAAGCGGCCGTAGAGGCTTCAGCAACGGCCGTAAAGGCCTCGGCAGCCTTTATGAACGCTTCTGCTATCGGCATCAACCCATCCTCAGCAGCAGCTCCGAGAAAAGAGCGCCATCATTGAGAATAAACACAAGTTCATCGCTAGGCTACGCATTCCCACCTTTCCGGCGGTGAGGAACATCACCAACCTGGAATATCGATGGCTAGTAGGCTACTCTGATGACGACACGGGGAACGAAGGCACAACGATGGAGTCATGGAAGAGCATACCTACATTTATTATCAGGCTGGGCATTCTTCGTTTTACAGGTGTGCTGAAACCCACCTTGCATGATAATGGTGCTGATGCAGACGCATTCGTTGCCATAATACTTTGATGTATGCGAGATGTCCGAGAAAAGATATCCATGAATATGACTTGAATGGTGGTGTAGACGATGAAATCGGCTTCAGTGCTGAGGATGAGGGAGACAGCGACTATTGTCGATTAGATAGGAGGTCCATACATCACATCACACGTTCACTTTCTATCAGTTTGCTATGCTATGCCACTGAAATGTGTTCCCATTTCCCATTTCCCATTCAAGAGAAACTAATGCATACATCTTCCGCAATTTCCAACACAAACCAAGCCTCCATTTCGCACGAATTTCTTTTTTTGTCCGTCCGTCCGCCCGTCCGTCTGATAACAACAACGGAAGGGAAACGCGGACGGAGAATTTCGCTGATCGGATATACATGTTTAATCCTATTACCCCCTTTCTACTATTACACCGACCGACCGGCGTCTTAGAATAAAAAGAAAAAAAAGGGCGGACGAATACTATGGCTTCTCTGAGGCTTATTAGGTCACTGTATATACACTACTAACTACTAGTTAAACTAAAACTAGAAGGATAAGATGAGTGAAGGAGTAAACAACAGATAGATCTACTTTAGTATAGCACAAAAACGTCAACCCACTACTAAAACGCCGACTTTTCTTTTTTCTTTTTTTCCCCCTTGATTTTCTGATCAGCGTATACCTAATATATATATGATAACATCTGATATTCGTCCGCTCCCCCTCCTCCGCCCGACTCCTTTTTATACTGTTGTTAAAGCTTCTGTACACAGAGTAAATATTAGGTAATTTCATTTTAATAATAACTAATCCCAACCTCGGATTACTAAATGGGGTGAAGGAGCAAAGACGGAAGGAGGGAGGAGGTTACGGTACTTCGCCCCCCCCCCCTCCCCCTTTTTTTTTTAACTCTACTGGCTGTTTGCTTGCTTTACTATACGAACGAGCGAATAGCTTTTAGCGCGGAGGGAGGGACGAAATAGGATGGAAACGGAACGGACGAAATCCTACGGGTGTGTATGCGCGTGTGCGCGTTGTTTAGTTAGTAAGTAACATTATGTGTTCTCGTCCTTTTTTTCTTCTTTCTTTTTTCTTTTTTTCTTTTGAAATAGTTTAGTTACTATAGTTCGCGTTAGCTAGGTAGGCAACGACCTAGTAACGGTGACATTCGATGCAATTTGCATTAGATGTAAGTACTTATGTATGCTTTTTTTTCCTTCTTTTTCTTTCTTCTATCTCTATGTGTGTGAAGCAATCGTAATTTAAAGCTGCGTATAACGGGGGATAGAGTAAAACAGTAGTTAAATGTATGGTTAGAGGAGATGTGTGAATAACGGGTTGGGTGGGTTCGTTAGTGATGGTTTTGGAGGGAAAAGATGATGATGGTGTTCGTGGGTTTAGCTAGTGTTTAGCAAAAATTAGTAATTACTATAGTAATGTTCTATTCACTATTTTATAAACTTCCTTTTTTTTCTCGCATTAAAATCGGCTTTTCTTTAATTTATAAAAATTTTTTTTTTGAGTAGTAGATTTGTTAACAGTTTTTATAATTTAATATAGAGGAAAGTAAACATTACTATTTACTATTTTTGCCAAACAGTAGGTTTAGGTTGGGTGAGTGAGTGAGTGAGTGAGTGAGTGAGTGATTGGGATGTAGTGTTCTTTTTTGCGAAGGAAATGGCTAAGGAGGAGTTAGTAGGGTGTGGTAGGGGTTTCTGAATTGAGGTGGAATCAGGGCGGAGGGGAGTTTTTTTAAGAGTGGTTGTTTAGGTTTCAAGGTTGGTGGTGGTGGTGGATTACGGTGACGTATGGGGCAAGAATGTAGTGATTGCTCATCGTCGAATACCGAGATTTTGTTATTAGGGAGGGATGAAAAGGGTGTGTGTGTGTGTGTGTGTGTGTGTGTGTGTGTGTGGAATATCGCATAAATTGCTACAGGAGCCGCTCGAGACCAACAGTGATTCATATGATGCAAAATTTTCCATTCATTCAGATCCACATAGTCTACTTTACACAGACACAGACCAGTTTAGGTATAGAACTCTAATAAGCTCGCTTGCAAAAATATGAGCACGGAAAAAAAAGGGAAGAAACGCTGCGGACAAGTTCCTCGCCCTCGCTAAAAAAGCAATGCAGGAAACATGTACAAGAGGACGATGCTACTATGGTAAGAGGGCGCGAAGAAAGTGGGGAGAAGAGCATCGCCGATCATCTGCATGCAATAAGTGTGCTGCGATGCGATACGGTACGATGCCCCGGGTATCTATAATTACAAGTCATGTGTAGGAGTGGTGTGGTAAATGTGGGTGTGGATGTGTATCCACACAATACTGCAAAGGATATCTATGAAACTTTTTTTGTGTATGCAACGAGAAAGGACGTGAAAAAAAGGTAGGACGGAGGGAAAAAGGCAGGTGACTTAAGCAGCACCCATTTGGATATCCTTGCCCTTCATGCTCTTCCACTGCACAAATGCCGCGCCGACGATCGACAGGCACGCCGTGGCAACACTGACGTACAAAGTTTGCGTAAGCGCATCGTTGTACGCGATAAGCACACCCTTCAAAAACCTTTCTTCGACCACTTCCTTGATGGCGGTAGCGCCGGTGAGCGTGACGATGCGTGGATCGAGGTCCGGGACGACTGCCTGGAGGTTACGCACGAGCTGGTTGGAGAAGACGTTTTGGCCGACCGAGATGAACAGGGCACCGCCGAGGGTCTGGGAGAACATGATGATGGCTGTGCCGATGGGAATGTCGTTCTTGGGGAGAACGGTTTGCACGGCGACGAGGGGTTGCTGCATGCCGAAGCCCACACCCGCACCGAAGATGAATTGGTACCCAATCCACTCGGAGTGGTGCGTCGACGTGGTGAAGGTGGTGAGGAGTCCGGCGCCGACGGACATGAGAATGGAGCTGGCGAGCATGAAAGGCGTGTAGTAACCGATCGCCGTCACGGCGCCGCCGCCTATCATGGAGATGATGACGAGACCGAGAATGGCGGGGAGATTCATAATACCGGACTTGGTGGCAGATGCTCCTTTGATCGCTTGGAACCAGAGGGCTAGGGTGTTAAGTTAGTTTAACTGTACTATACACATCGTTACTCTCGAAAATGCGCATAAACTTACGGAGATAGTATACAACGACGAAGAAGGCGGCGCCCAACATGGATATAAACAGAGCTGAGCCCCATACGTTGCGGTTCAGGAAGACCCTGGGAGGAACTGTTGCATTTTCCTGTCTCCAGATCTGGACCCCGATGAATCCAGCGGTGAGAATGGCGAAGAGAACGAGCAGCGCGATGATGCGACCGTTTTTCCAAGCGTATGTTGTGCCACCCCACTGGAGAGCAAGCAGCAAGCAGATGATGGCAGGAAGGAAGAGAGCAGTGCCATAGAGATCGAACTTGGCGACTTGCTCTTTCCAGGTCGCTTGTTGCTTGGCTCCCTTGCGTTTGATGTCGAAGAAGGGAATGATAAAGGCTGCGGTGACCGCTCCAAAGGGCAGATTGATATAGAAGCACCAGCGCCAAGTCAATCTGTCTGTGAAGACACCGCCAAGGAGGGGGCCAGCGACACTAGCAATTCCGTACATGCCGCCGATAAGTCCCATATAGGTTGGTCGCTGTCGTAGTGGAACAGCTGAAGCAATAATCAGAATCGCACCACTGAAGATACCAGCGGATCCAACACCAGCAATTGCGCGTCCGATGATGAGAGCTTCCGAGTTAGGCGCCACACCGCAGATGAGAGATCCAACCTCGAAGATGAATAGTGCGGAAATGTAGACCCATTTGATAGAATAAAACGTGTAGAACTTTCCGTAGATGAGTTGGGTTGCGCAGGTGGTGAGGAGATAGGAGCTGCCGTACCATCCTACATCGTCCAAAGCTTTGAATTGATCAGTGATACGAGGGATGGCAGTCGCAATGATTGTGTTGTCTAAAGCCATGCAAAAGACGGAGAGACAAAGCGCTATGGTAATTACCCCGAGTTTCCAGGCCTTGGGGTATTCATGGTCATCTTCCTCGTCTGCCTCGTCGTGGATTGACGCTGGTGCTGGTTTCTCTGCATTTGGCAGTTTGGCATCGGGAGAGACGGCGCGATCTGATGGTGCTGCCGAAGCAACGTTGCTCTCCGTGTGTAACTTCTCGGCATTGGCAGGGGACACAGAGTTGTTTGGCATGGCGATGGTGGTGGCTTCGGAGTTAGCCGTGCTGGCTGGGCGATTGTCTTTCTGCTCGCTCATTTGGGTGGTATTATTAGGTAATATGTAGGAGGTGTTGTGGTGAATTGTTGTATAGGTCGTTGCAACTGGGCGGATGGGCGTGTCCTTTGGTTTGATTGTTTGCTAGATTGAGTAGCGAGCCAGGGAAGGAAGGGAGGAATGGGTGGCTGTGAGGGAAGGTCAACAAAGAAATCCGCAGTCGCAAACACAGTGCGGCCTGAGGGAGCACAGGAGATTAAGTATTGCAAGCCGCACACTCAGGTCAATGTAGCAGACCAGGATGTTCTAAACGAGAATAAAAAAAAGGAGCATATGGTAATCAGATGGAGCTAAGAATGGAGGGAGTCATCACCCTGGGGCCTGCTAACCCCGAGTTCTTGCTTGCTCTCTGTTTTTTCCGTTCTTGTTGGGTCAATGAGCGTAAGAGTCACGGTGAGCATGTATGAGGCTTGTTGCCCAGAGAAAGCGGCGTGTCGTTGGGCCGGTCAGGGACCACTACGACAGGGCTGTCACCAAGAAAAATGATGATGCACGACATGCGATTGCAAACTGCATGCGGAAAGCGGACAGCCTCGACACGTTTTCGTCCGAGTGTTAGTCACAACTGACATGTGCAGACTTGGACTACGGATCGGCTTGCTGTTTAACCCCGTGAGCCGTGGGCCTGGCGGTCAGTGCTTGGTGCTGCTTCAACGGTTCATTGAGTGCTTGTATCGACGTGGGTGGACGGTGCAACCCATGCGCCATCATTATTGCCCAGAATGAGTCCAAAGTCAGACATAGCTGTTCTTTACTGTCCCTTTCTCATTCATATCTTTCTTCTCGTACCTTTCTCGTACTGTTACATTCCTTTCTACGGCCTCCACTGAGTGGTTCCGTTGTTGCGCGGCATATGTATTTTTGCGAGGGCTATAAGCGTAAGCGAAACCGAAGGGGTGGGTCGAGGAGCAGAATGATACCGGTAATGTTTACTGTGTAAACCTTATCCTGAGGAGCCAGGGGGGAAGAAGTTAGGGTTGCGTATGGTCTGGATTCTCGAAGCATCTCAACCCCCATCATCTGGCCCGTCAAAGAATTTCGTCCGGAGCCTGACTCGCCATTGCTGGAGCCTAGTTTAAGCTTGGGGATCACAAGTGGATAACGCCCGCGGCTAGGCCCTTCAGCTTGGTGCGCCCATAGGGCTGCCCGTATAGCAAACTCGTATTCGACGTGTTTTTCAACAGCCGTGCAGCGTGTTTTCCCGATGCTTCGTCCCGTGAGGTCGGATCTCGGGGGAGTTACGCACCGAGATCCCACTACCTTCGCCGTACGTACGCGTCGATGATCGATCTACCTCTCTGCACACACCCACTGTCGCATTTCACGTTGCGCAACATCAGGTGCATAATGCATTACTACAGTAAACGTTGCTCAATTTCCATTCTTGTGGGTGCTACACAACCGTCTACCATATTCAAAATACTACTGCAGAGCATATGTACATAGCTCCAGCACGACTTCCAGGCAGCAATGTTGATTTCCAGCGTGAACTATGTAGGTCCGATTCAAGACGCCTATGTGAGCCACATGACATCACCACTTTCATTGGCCATCTCGTACATCTCGTATAACAACCGTCTCTCCGACCGACATGAAGAATCGTAGCGCAACATGCTTGTTGCATGCGACGAAATGGGTATATTGGAATATCTTGGTATCTTTCGCTAACATAACGGTCAAAGCAATCATTAACTACCTCCCGACCAAATGGCGCCATTGCACGCTCCATGCGTGTGCTCGACCTTTCCAGAGCCTACCTACTTACCCCTGCTCCCTGTACATGGTGCCTTGAAATCAATCCTCATGCTTCATCCACTATCCACATGTGATTTCTCAAGACACGATTTCTTCACCACCACCTTATATTATTGGCAGGTCTGTCGTTTGTGTGGACGCTTCGAGAGCCCTCCTCTCTGCTGCCACGCCGGCAAAGTGCCGCGCGAGCTCTCTATTCAAAGCCTCGCTCTGTTCTTTCCCTCTCGTCTTCTTGCCAAAGAGACATTGCCACAAGTCACCTGTCCCCACCACCTCTCCGTCTCCCGCCTTTCTCAGGAGTTGTTTCAGCGGCGTAGCCTCCATCTCTGCCGAGTTGGCCTTGTCAATCATCGTCTCCTGCAGCGTCGGACTGGCGCTTCCCGATCCCGTTGGTGATGATATATTGCGGCTCATGTGCTCCATGCGACGAGCCACCGAGATGTCGTAGATGGCTTCCTCAACCGTATTGCTAACAAGGTACATGAATATCGTCGTGTTGCGTTGTTGCCCTATACGGTGAACTCGAGCTATAGCCTGCAATTCGATGGCTGGGTTGATGAGCGGTTCGCAGAGCATAACATAGGTGGCATTGACCAAGTTCAAGCCTGAGCTATCTGATTTGGCGTCGAGCAAGAAGCATTCTTTTGCTGGATTCTGCTTGAATTGCTCAATGCCGTTTTTGTCGTGAATGCTGCTGGTTCCAATCTTCCACTTTTCACAGGCGTTGCGAAGCACCCCCAGGAAATCACCAAATTGTGAGAAGATGATTGTTTTGGCGCCAGGGTCATTGTTTCGGATCCAAAGGAGGTGCCTGGCTATCATGTCGATCTTGGAACCATAGGATCCTCCCAGATCAATCATCTTAATCTCTCGCATCGTCGTGTCGCTGATGTCTGAGTAGATCGAAGATGTGGCGGAAGAGGGGCTAGAAGGGCTCGATGAACTAGCAGTCCCTTGTGTCTCCTCTTGTGCCGTGACTTCACTTGGCTTGAAAGAAATGTTTTTGAAGTCTCGTACATGTAGCTTTTGTTTGCAGAGTGGGCAAGTGCGATGCTCATGCCACCATTGTTGAATGCAATCTTTGCAATACTATTCCAAAGTTAGAAATGCAGCTACTCGGGGGGG
>KZ805377.1:0-21621 GCA_003073855.1 Periconia macrospinosa
AATCCCTCAAACACACACCCCTCCTCCTTCCCTCCAACATAAGAAAGAAGAAAAAAGCGCCAAACCAACAAACCCAAACACAGGCTTCACCCAATCCGGCCCATCCTTCCACCTAAAAACGCGCGCCCTAGAAAAGAACCTACAAAAAGCCTTCCCAGCGGGTATCTCCCTCGTGTACCCCACAGGCCCGCACCGCCTCTCCCCAGCCGACATCCCGTTCCCACTCCCCTCCCAACAACAACAACAAAAAGAAGGAGGAGGAGGAGACGAACAACAAAACGAAGAACTCGAAGCCTACGCCTGGTGGCGCGCCCAAGGAAACCCAAACGACCCTTCTTCCAAAATGACGTACACGGGTCTCGAACAAGGCCTCGCCACCATCTCGCACACCCTAGCAACCCAAGGGCCCTTTGACGGCGTCATCGGCTTCTCGCAGGGCGCGGCGTGCGCGGCCATGATAACTTCGCTCTTGGAACCGGGTCGCGCGGCCGCTTTTAGTTCACACCTTTCCTCTGCGGAAAAAGAAGAAGAAGAAGGGATAATGCCGTTCCCGTCGTCCTTCTCCCCCGAGAATCTACAACATCCGCCGTTGAAGTTCGCGGCGTTGTACTCTGGGTTCATGGCGCGAGGAGGGAAGAAATACGAGGCGTTTTACCATCCGAGGATCGCGACGCCGACGCTGCATTTTTTGGGCATGTTGGATGCGGTTGTGGAGGAGGCGAGGAGTTTGCGGCTTGCGGAGAGGTGTGAGGGGACGACGACGGTTAAGGACGGGGTCGTCGAGGTGGGTGTGGGTGGGCCAGATGGGAAACAACAGGACAAAGATGATAAATACACATCCAGAGTGATATACCACCCAGGAGGCCATTTCTTACCAGCGAGTCAAAAGGCCTATGTCGGGGCTTTGGTTGGGTTTATCAAGGAGGTTTTGGCGAGTCACGACGACGACGATGAGGGGAAGAAGAAGAAGGATAAGGAGGAAGAGAGTGTCGAGGATATGGATATGCCGTTTTGACGTTTGGGGAAGGTGAGGACAAGGGGGTTGCTTTAAGGGCGGTTAGTTGCTTGCTTGCTTGAGTCGGTGTGTGTATGGAGAGATGGGGCTTTGTTGCGTTTTGGATGGTTAGATAGATGGATATATAGATAGATAGATAGATACCCAACCGTATAGATATATGGTAGATGTTAGATGATATATTACTTGGAGGGAGGGGGGGCAAGGAACTGATGCGGGGGAAGATGTTGTTTTGAGCATATAACGCTTGCATATGTTGTTTGGGGCTGAGCTTCAATTAGCATGCCTTTTTTTTTTGGCAGCATCTACAAAAAGCAAGATAGACCAAGCGTTGGGATTTTTAGACGGATCGGTTGTCTCTTTTTTCTTGGGTGCAGATGTCTGTCTATATTACATTTGCGCAGCATTTTGCGCGGAGCCAAAAACTTGATAAATAGAATTAACGATGGCTCGCCCATGTCTAGACTAATCATGAATTTCTCTCCCTCAAATCATTTCATTTCAGCACGTTAACTTTGGCAATACATGCATGTGCACTATTTTATTTTGCCTTGGCTTTCCCCGCCTTGTTCTTGTCGACTTTTGTTGGTTGAATGCGCGCCATCATCTCTTCCTTGGTGATGAGATGGTCGATGCGCTCCAGCAGACCCAAGAGGCTCTTCATGTTTCCGCTCCACTCGTTCAGCACGTCATCGGCATCGCGGGGCTTTGCGAAGCTCACGATGCGAGCGGGCCTGTCGATCTTGGCGTGGATCGTCTTCGCAGTCACCAGTTCGCTGATGTATTTCTCCGTTTCGTCCTCTGTGAGGTCGAGGAGCTCCGTTAACCTCGGGATCTGGATGCGAGTGTAGTACTTTGCGACAACGCGCACGTTGTGCTCGATGACTCGCTTGCGCAAGTCCTGCCACCTCTTGTAGGCTTTCTCGTCGTCCGAATCATCTGGCTCCGCATCGAATACATCAGTCTCGGTGAGGTGGGGTCCGAACTGTTTGGCAACCATGGGCCATCGCATCAGCTCCGGAATGGTAAAGAGCTTGACTAATTGCGCGTCTTCCGGGATCATCGAGTTTCGCGAATCTCGCTGGATGCGATGGATAAGGTCGGATTGTTCGTTGTCGTATGGAGCGAGAATGATGAAGTAGATTACTCGTTGGAGGATCTGTACATGTTAGATAGAAAAATGAACTGTAATAAGTTTCACTTACGGCTTTGAGCTTATTCGGATCCTCTTCCACCGCCTCCGTGTCCAGAACTTGTCGGTAGTGCTTGCAGACATCGAGGTACTTGTCCTCGTGTTTGGCCAGGGTGATTT
Organism: Periconia macrospinosa; assembly: GCA_003073855.1. NCBI lineage: Eukaryota > Fungi > Ascomycota > Dothideomycetes > Pleosporales > Periconiaceae > Periconia > Periconia macrospinosa. The sequence continues at coordinate 2,328 of KZ805377.1, forward strand.
GCTGCTCGTAGTACCGAAGCTTGAGATCCGTCACATCGTCCTCTGGCTCTATGGGCGGATCATCCACACTCCTCGTCTTTTCCTTCTCTTCCCGCTCTTTCTGCTCCTTCTCCAGCTGCTCGGGCGACTTCTTCGGCTTCCTCGTGAAATACCGTGTGCTGATCTTCCTGCTAAGAATGCCCGCCTGTGTCCAGTCTCCCTTCTGTATGCATAGCGCTACCTGCTGTAGAATGAACTCGGTCTTCTCCCGACGGGTCATCGATCCGAAAGTCTCCACCTGAAGCTCGCACAGAATGTCTGTCGCAGCATTGATGTCACCCTGTTCCTTCTTGATGTTGGACAATATCCGGGTAATGCGCGCTCGCTCGACTTCGACGAAGATCTAGCAAGCGTATCAGCACCCTACTACACTATCCGAGCCAATCGCGCCACGTACCTTGCCTTCTGTAACGGTGCGCAGCGTCTCGATAACTGACAGCTTCGTCTCCAGATTAGGCGTGTCATCCAAAAAACCCATAACCGTCTGCACCATCTTGGTGGTGGCCTGTTTGAGCTGGCCATGTTTCTTCGACAGCAGCAGCACCTGCTCGTTCAACAAGCTCCAATCCCCAGCATCTTTAGCTATTGTGCATATTCCGATAATGATACGAGAGGTCGAGGCGAGATCGGAGGCCTGAAAACAGAGTCAGTATTCCACAATACAACCATTGCAGCATCCAAACATACCTGGCGAGTCTGCTTCTCAAGCAACAAGAGCTTCTCGATCGCAGCTTGTGGGTCACTCTAAGCAGCACTTGTCAGCAAGAATATCACCACCTGGCGCACAAATCTCACCTTTCCGATCTTCTCCGCCTCCGGAAGCACCTTGTCGACCTCCTTGGTGAAGTCCTTGTCCGCCTTAGTTATCTGCCCGCTCGACATCGTGGCGAGGATTAGTTATGCGGACACGAGCTTCGCCAGGTGTTTAAGAAGTAAGAAACGGGTGATTTAGATAGTCGGAGCGAGGATGAGGTTGAAAAAAAGGCCCTGAGAGCTCTACAAGTTTGATTCGTCGTAGAAAGTTGCTGCCGTGTTGTGTCGTGTCGTATGCGTAGCTCTAAGGCTCCGCTGTTGACGACAGTTGCCAAGACTCGGAGAAACTGGCCGGCCCGCTGCGAACCCACGTGACGTACAGCACTCCAGATGTCCATGGTCAACTGGTATCAGTTTTGGAATGGTAATATAAGTATGCTTTGCTGAAAATCACTATTGGAGTTTGGCAATGATTTTCTTCTCATTCAAAAGCACTGAAAACTATACAGAATGCGTTTTATGTTCTCTACAAGCCAGGCGACAATCTTTCAATTGCCTACATCATTACATAGGTATGTACATAGGTACACTAATATGCCCTCCTCATCTATATACCCCACAAAAAAAAAGGGTATTTAGTACCTAGCAGAACATACATAGGTACATAGAACACAACCTCGTCGTATCAACCAGACCAACTCAGAATACTTCTTCACAACAAATTTCGCACAAAGAAAGAAAGAAAAAGGGCGAAGCACGCCCCCATAACAGTGCGCGCAAAATTTCGAACTACGAAATCCTCTCTATCTTGAACGATTGCGTAAAAAAATAAAACAAGGACATTCTGAAAGATATCTAGATAGACATATATAGTGTGATATATGTATCACTGACCGACCAATGTTTGTGTGTGTGCGCGCGCGCGCACGCCTCCAGACTTTATACAAAGCGTAGCGCGCAACGCACATGTATATACACACATGTGAGTAGGTTATATGTAGGTACATTACTATAACAAAAAATCAAAGAAACCCCCCATGTAACCCAAAAAAAAAAACATTTAATAAATAAATGGTACAAAAGGTATTATCCGACGGATATGACAAAAGGCGGTGGATAGATAAAAATAAAAAGAATAATGATAGATGGGATATAAGAAGAAGATAAAAAGGGCATGATGGGAAGGGGTATCCGGCTAAATTTTTACGCTTTCTTCAAGCAAAAATTCTCAAAACACATGCCATGAATGATGAAGAAAAAGAAGTTGTAAATACGCATGGAGAGAGAAGAGAGGAAGGAGGGTGTGTGGTATACAAAAAAAAAGGTCGTCGAAGATGACGAGGGAATGAGAATAAGAGGTATGGTATAATGGTGATAAATATGTGGATGCGAAGTCGTTGCGAAGAATGTGGCGGGAGAAAAGGTTCATCGAAACGAAGAAGAGACGGGAAAGATGATGGGTGAACGATGACGACGATGATGGATGAAACGATGCAGACAAGAACCAGCGGCCAAACAGAGCCAGATCAGCAAAACTCACTCCTCATTCCAAGTCGGAACCCACTCCTGTCCCGGGAAACTCGTCGCTCGCATGACGGGCTCATCGTCTTCGGCTGAGAGCTCAAAGACAGGCCTCGACGTGCTTCCACTCCTTCGTTCCCAGCCGGACCCCGTCGCTCTCGTGCTCCCAATATCGTTCTTCAGACTCGGGACCCTCCCACCGCCCGACACGCTCCGCTCAAGCGCCCTAGCCCGTTCGCGCGCTCGTGTGCGTTCCTGGCGTTCGCGGATCGATTCCTCGCGCTGGGTTTGTGCGCGACGCAGAAGTTCCTGTCGTTCTGTTTCTTCCTGGTGGAGGAGTTGGCGGCGGAGGGATTCTGCGCCCATGTCGGCGGAGGAAGGGGAAGGTGATGCGGCCATGGAGGCCGGCTGCGGGTGCTGGAGCATGCCAACGGAGATTTGGCGCTGGCGCTCCATGTATCTGCCTTGTGGGCCGTTTGTGTTGGTTACAATGTTAGGCGGACGATGCCGGTCTTGACGATCCTTCTCCATGCCGTCGGTGGGTAGGGCGGGTCCCGAATATGGTGGGGGCTGATCGGCGGGAGGTGAATGTTCATAATTTGACTCTTGATGCTGGGTTTCGTGTGGAGCGGGTGGCCAGTATTGCTCGTCAGGTGCGACGTGCTCCTCATACCGAGGGGATTGTTGATGAACATGATATAGAGATTGGGGTGATTGGACTTGCTGGCTGGACAAAGTCCTGCTTATTGACCCGTGGGTTGCATTTGCATTTGAAGGCACGGGTGAGGGCTGCGGGCTTGGCACATGATTTCTAGGACTGGGAACATGGACCGAGTCCGGTGATGGGGAATGCGGATATGATGTTGGTGTTGGCGTTCGTCCGGGAGTAGAAGCATTTTGGGCGGCGTTTCGGGCCAACATTTCCTTTTCGGGGTCCAGCATGTCACTCGAGGCTCGTGGGTGTAATGTCTGCTGCGTTCTAGGATAGGGCTGTGGCGAACTGCGAGGCATCAACTCACGGAATCCACCATTTTGAGAGAGCGGATGCGGGAATTGTTGTTGGCCCGGCCGAGGGCTTGGAGATTGAGTCGTGTGTGAACGAGGCGAAGGCGATCTCCCGGTCCTTTCGGCATAGAGTTGCTCTTGGGCAAGCAGTTGCTGCTCTATGTACTGTTTTTGATGTGCTCGAACTATCTCTTGCTCTGTGGCGCCCTCTGGTAGATTCAAATTCCAAGTTCGCTCTGCATGCGACTGTTCTGTAATGCTGCTCATCCTGGGGTTCTGCGGTTTTTGAGACTGCATGGGAATAGGGTTGGCTATATTCGGAGGTGAATTCGAGATTGGTGATATGAGAGAGACTGAGCTGGTATCAGAGTTGTGGCGGTTGGTTGGTGCTTGCGTGATGGCAGAGATCTGAGGTGATAAAGGGTGTAATTGCGGCTCAGAGGGTTGGCGATTATAGTACCCCAAGGAAGCATGCCGGTCCCGTGATTGCGCGTTAGGGGGCGGCGGAGGCTCCTCTACGTTAGGCGAAACATAAGCACCTGAAACTTGCGCATAGGCAGCAGGAATAGCTGGCGTGTCGTAGCGGGGCTCGTCGGCCGTTGGATTATTATGGCGTTGAGTATCGGGGAATGTATTATTCGGGTCGCACGCCGCAGATTGATGTGTATGAGGGTTTTGGATGTTGGATGGTTGCGTGGCCGGAGCTCGCTGCTGTTGCTGCTGCTGCTGCTGCTGCGAAGGATGAAAAATTTGTTGTTGAGAGATACCCTGTCGGTGATCTGGTAATTGGGTTTCGGATATGTAATATTCCCCAAGGGGGGGTTGGGCCGTGCCACCACTCCAATTCACGCTTTGATGCTGGTGATTTAACGGTATACCGGTCACTCCTATATTTTCGGGGGGCCGCTGAGACATTGTCATATTCGATTGGTGCTGTTCGGCACGGCGCTGAGTCTCGTTATAAGCTGAACCTTCTTGAAGCGGCAATTGCTGTTGCTGCACCTGAGTGTGCGTTGGCTGCGAAAGCTGCTGTTGAGGATACCCTTGTGAAATCTGTTGCTGGTATGGTTGGTGAAGTTGTTGCTGCATGCCCGGTGGTAACGGCTGCATAGCCTGTTGATGTATTGTCTGGGATGGCACACCCTGCGGAGAAATGGGGCTAACAATCGGCGCTGGCGCAATTTGCATACCAGGAAAGGGACGGCCCGATGGGGGTTGCTCGTACCGTAGATTTTGGTGCTGGGGACGAACGAGTTGCTGCTGTGGTTGCTGTGGAGGCCATGGTTGACCGGGTTGCATTGGCGGCAACGTATTATGCTTCTTAGCCTTGAGCGCCTTCTTATCTTCTTTATTCCTACTGAATAAATTTCCGAGGGCAGAAAAGCGCTTCTTCTTCACAGGCTCCGGGCTGCTCACTACAGAAAATCGGGGATCTTGAGAGGGACGAGATTCTGGGAAGCTGCCCGTTGGGGGCCGTTGGGGCGGAATCCCTACTTGAGCAAAGTTGGGTGGAAGATCAGGCGAGGTTAAATTGAAGCGAGACTCTGCAGGCTGCGCATGGGTACTATCGTGACTGAAATGCGATGCGGTGCCCAAACTCTCAGGTCGAGAAGGAAAGAGCGAAAATGTTCCGGATTTTCTCTCCTTTTTGGCACCAATGTGTTCCGGAAGCTCTCCCACGTATGACTGCTGCGACGCGCTTCCACGCCCGCTTCCATGGCTGGAAGCCCCGCTTGCTGATCGCCTTCTGTCGTCGGGTTGAGGCGGCTGTAGGGCTTGCTGAGGAGGCGGGCTTGGAGTTGTTGCATGCGCTTTGCCTAGACTTTTGAAGACTGATGGGAGCTTGGGACGAGATGACGGCTTTTCTTCTTTCTTTGGAGGATTCGACGTGGGCTGAGCGTAGGGGCTCCCGAAGTTCTGCTGCTGGCCCTGGTGGAAGCGTGGATCTGTAAGGTGTTGCACCATCATTTGCTGGTCAAACCCTTGCTGAGAATACTGAGTGGCACCAGAAAGATGAGAAGGTATCGCTGCGTTCGGTTGCACATTTTGACCTTGCAGTCGCGCATCTGGAGGGAAATTTTGTCCCAATCTCGCTGCACGCATCTGAGCTTCAACTATCAGGCGCGGATCACGCATCAGACGACTATCCTGCACATTAGGAGCATGTCCGTTAGACACATCCTGTCCCTGTCGCAGTTGATATTGCCCATGATTGAGAGGCGGACCAAGTCGGTCAGGTGACACTGAAGAATTTGATGTATGTGGAATTGTGGGGCCTGGCGGTGATAATTGTCCATCCAGTCGCGGATCGTTGGAAGTGGGCACATCATCATGATTTTGAGATCGAACAGGATACTGGTTAGGTTGTTCGGTGGTTCTCTGTACTTGTTGACCCAAAGGAGATGCTGCGTAGGCAACGCCATTCGAAGATGTGCTTTGAGGAGTGCGTCGAAGTAAAGCTTCCCCTCGCTCGCTACTCGCACTGTTTGGACGGTTGATCTGGTCCTGCGGCCGACCGTTGGAATCCCTAGGCCCGGATACAAAGCTCATGGGCCGCTCTTCGCTATAACGGGGCGAATCCTCCTCGGTAGGCTTCGGGGTGACAGGCTGGGTTCCTGGGGTATTAGAGCGGCCAGCTTGTGGCTGGTGCTGCATGTTTGTGGATATGTCTGGTGAAGCGATTCGGAGGGGTTGGCCAGATTCATCTCGAACACCCTTCACGACACCATCCTGATCGGCATAGAGATCAAAGTCATAGTGGCTGGCAGCGGTTCCGTTCAATTGTGGTGTTTGCTCCTCGACGATCTGCGCAGGGGTGCGTGAAAGCTTGGCAGGGGAAACTGCGTGCTGGCGATTGACGCTGGGCGGGCTTGACGGGTGACCTTGGCTAGAGAGTGGAGATACAGAGGCAGAGTCGGATGAAACCATGGATGAAAGTCTCGATAACATTGATTCTGGCTGTTTGTTTGCGTTTGGGGGTGTTTCTGTGGGCGGAAGTTGCTGGGGTGCAGGATTAGTTTTGACGGATGCGGCCGGATTGGTTAGCGCAGGCGACTTGGTGATGGAGATGACAACTGGTGGACTTGTCTGTTGTTTTGGCTGCTGCGGTGGTGCGACTGAAGGTGGTTGGCCCCGGTGGCCTTTGGGGTTCAAGGCAAGAGGCTGCAGCGGTGGCACCGGGTGGAGGTCGTCGTCCAAAGGGTTGTCGCCGAAAGCGCTTCCATCTGTATCCTGATCGAGGGTTTCAAACGAAGACTGCGAGTGAGATGGCGCAAAATATTGCTGTGCGTGGACCACCTGGAGACGCGTCGCGGATAGTCGTTCAGTGAATCGAGGACGCTGCTCAGAGTCCTCAGCCGCACGCGGGGTTAGCGCCTCTGCATCGTCCATGTCGAGCCCTTGACCTGGAGCAACAGCGTGAGCATGAGACGGTAGTGGGGACGCGCTGAGCGATGGAGCCGGCTCCACCACCACTCCAGGCCATGTCATCTGGGTTGGCGGTTTCGTTTTGTCCATTGCGCTGCCTTGAAGTTGCACTTGTAGTTGTCCCTCTGCCTCGCTGTCCTCGGCGTCGCTGGCCGCCTGCCGTGAGATGGGCGACACGTCCCCGCCAATCAGCTCCGTCTCGTACGCAGCACGGAAAGCAGCAGGCGTAAGCCTCAATTGCGATGCCTCGTCACTACCGCCCAGCTCGAGGTTTGCGGGTGGGAACATGGGGCTGACGTCGCCCATCGAGAGGTGTCGTCGCTCTCGTAGTTGCAAAAACCCATCAGGCTGACCGTCATGCACATGCACGAGGGGCTCACCCTCGCTCACGCCTTCATCCAAGCTTAAGCGATCCGCCCCCACGCTCGACACGGCTGGGGACACTCGTCCTATCGCATTCGCAAGGCTGTCATGCCTCTCTGCAGGGATCGCCTCTTGCTCTTCTCCAACTTCGCCATTATTACCATTATCATTACCATAGCCATAGCCATAGCCCTCTCTCTCCCTGAATGCCGGGTGTATGAGTGACTGTGTATCCGCCTGCCACTTTTCTAGTTCCGGCGTCGAATACCTCACCACCGATTCAATCAACCTTTGACTGGGGATGCGAGGTATCGGCGGCACATTGTCATCTTCTCTGTCGTGAGGGAGGAAAGAGTAGGCGCTTTTCGCCGGAGACGGCAGGACTCCCAATCGCTCGGGGGTTGGTGCTATGAGCTTGTTGTTCCCATCAAGACGAGGTCCACCAGCAGACGCAGCAGGAGTAGTCTTCTCTTCTGGCACAACATCCCATTCATCAGGGGCTTGATACGTAAAATTAGACAGTAGAGACTCCGAGAGCACTGACGGCGTCTCTCGGGGAGGCGTGTCCTTTGGTGTGTTGCTGTTTGAAAAATCGAATAGAAAACTGCTCGGGAGGATGATGCTACTCGGCCTCGATCGGGAGCGACTGGAGCGGTGGAACGGCGATGAAAAGCGTCGTCTTGCCTTTTTGTCTTCTCGTCGTAGCGGACTATCCGTTGGAGTGGTTTCGATGACAGACATTCTCCCGTGCCTATCCGGCGTAGTGCTTACGAGCTCGGGCTCTTCGGACGCCTCTCGCGATGAGGTTTCGGATGCGGAGTTGTGCGCCTACATCATTCACAAATCAACACAGGTACTCAAGTATGGTTATGTTCGACCATGGATAATGATGCTGCACTTAAGGTTCATATTCGGACATTTGGTCATGGCCCTAACTGTACATAATCGTGTGACGCATTATAAAAAAAACCATCAGGGCCATTGTTCCAGACTGGAGGGGAAAGCAAAAGAAAACGGAGGTAGAATGGCGGATCACACTCGGGCCTGAGAGAAATTTTCAAGCTACAGGCGCGAACACAGCTGAAACTAAAACACCTAACCTCACAAATGTGAGTGTAGCGGTATTTTGTGTTTGAGCTGTTGGGCCAACCTTAAAACCTGTCCAAACTTTCAAACACCCGAGGCAACCTGCCCTCTCCACCCAAGGAAACAAACAAAAGAGGAATCTTACAAGATCGTGCCGAAGAAAAATTGAAAATTCCCAAAAAAAAAAAAAGAAAAAAAAGCAAAGAAATTATTTATCTACCTTGTCGCTCTTGAAGCGGCTCTTGCCCTTGGCAAATAGACCTTTCGCGCCCGTCATTCCTTTACCACCAAGTACACCCGCGGTGTGGAGCAAATCTTTTCCTTTGGCATGCATTTGTAGACTGGGGTTTCTACCAACACTTCCACCATAAAATGACGATGATGCCGAGGCACTGTGAGTCTGCGGGGAAGATGCACTCCCTTGCTCTGCCTGCGGTGACCCGTGGTGTTTCCCAAACAGTGAGATAGAGCCTGTCGGTTTGTGGCGTACTTTCGAGGAAGGCGCTCTTGCAGGTTGTGAAGGGGAAAATGATGCAAGCCCCGGGTTTGCGTCCATGGCAGAGGAAATCCAAGCGTTCAAACCATGATCCGTATGCGCCCAATATTCACGGGTCTGGTTGTATGTAAGGATACGTTCAGACGTAGACTTGATGTTAACGATATCTCTGAATCCGAGTGGTTTATCAGACGCAGGCGATTTGACGGTAGGTGATTGTGCGGTCTTCGCACTGGTATCAACCTGCGAAGTAATCAATGATGGGTTGGGTTTTTCCGATGTCTTCTCCTCTTTGGCAACAGCAGCTGTCTCTTCTTTAAGGAGTGGTGAAACATCAGCGCTAAGTCGAGGAGGTAGATCCACGGCCTCCGGACTAACAGCAGAGTTGACGACGTGAAGACCCGCCGGAGGTGAGATTGGACTTGCCGCGCGATTGGCAATATCTCCGGTGCTGGTGGGGGCATGGTCTTCGACTTTTATATCAGCGAGTGTTGGTTCATTGGGTTTAGACGCGTCAGGACCTAGGTCGCCAGATAGTTGAGTAAGTCCTTTCCCAACCGGTTCAACCGATGGCGACGAAACGTTTGCCTGAGCATCCACATTATGAGAAACTTGAGGCGCTGTAGATCCTTGATTCTCCCAGCTGAAGCGGTTCAAAAGAGACGATGGCGCTCCAGTCGAAGGCCCTGGGCTCACTTTTGTGGCTTCGGGTGACACGCCCGCAAAATAACTGTCATATTCGCTAGGAAAAACGGAGCTTGCGCGACCTGCTGGTGATGAAGCCTGTAATGAAGGTTGTTCGGCAGGATCAACAGAGGTTCGCTTAGGGGTGAGACTTGCAACAATCTCCTTGCGCAACCTGTCACTCTCATGATCTTCCGCAGACGGTTCCATACTAAGCTGTGGAACAATGGCTGGTCTTTCAGGATTCTCATGTGCGCCCGAAGTTCGTCGTGAGTCTGAAATCAAAGCCTTCTCCTTCAATGGTGGTATAGGTGGCGGCTGTTCCGATAGCGGAGTGTCCTTTGCAGGAGGTGTGGGCGGGATACTGGACATGGCTGAAGGGGTTCGTTCGACAAGCAAGGGTCGTGGAAGTATATCACCGTGGGGGATATCCCTCGTAGGGTTTTCTGGAGATTGACCACCGAAAGATGCCTGCAGAGCCTCCGCTGCAGCTACACCAGCAATCTTGAGCGCATTCAATGGGTCCGACGGTTCTGCCGCAGAGACTGGATGTTTGGCGGTAGTCGGCGTCAAGTCCACCTCCTGCAACGAGGAGACTTGGTTATCAGCTCCCACGTTTTTAGCGTTACCCAACTCCTTATCAGCCTCGTTCGGAGTAGCCGCGCTTGTTGCATAAGATTCCCATTGTCCAGGAAGCTTAGGTCTAAAGCTGGGCTCGCGTTCTGCGATGGGTCTTGATCCCGGATCCTGGACTGTGGGTGCACCTGTTTTAACGGGGGAAGACGAGCGTGAGTTATCACGACTCTTTTCCCAGGATTCCAAACTGTTCCCAGAGCCACGTCTGGATTGCGATACACTGCCAAATTTCCCAGCTAGTTCCTGCACACGACCTTTGCTGGGGGATTCAGAGCGAGACCGTGGGAGGGCATCAGAGATTGGCGATTGCCCATCATGAGATGCGAGAAATGCCTTTTGCGAATCTTTCTCGAGTGCACCTAGCTCAGGCGCAGGGATGTGTGGGTTCTTTGAAACTGCCGATGCAATGTCTGCCTCACGTACTGAAGCGTCAGACACGGGCGAGGCAAGCGTTGTGAACTGGGCAGACTCCGGTTCTGGAACATTTTTCTGGGGCTCAATTGCTGGAGAACGAGCAGGACTCTCCACAGAAGTCGGTGTGGCTAATGGTATGGACGAATTGGAGAGGTTGCGCGAGTGGTTAGGGAAAGGGACACCACTGCGTGCGTTACCAGTAGGTGGCCTCTCACTAACCTCTTCAACTATAACAGGAGTATCCCCATTGCCATTTTGATTTCGGGCTTTGAGCGCCGCGGCAGCACCGCTAGGCACGCGGCTCATTATGGGACTAATGCCCGCTGTACTGTCTGTATTGCTCCTCGATACGCCAGATTCAGACTTGGAGATGGGTGTTGGTGGCACAGACCGCTGTTCATCATTCCGAACAAACGCCTGATCGACCACGGTACGAAATTCCTGGTCACCGGGTGGCGAGGCGACAGGTGTGAGGCTTGTGGAGGTGGGGTTCTGCGATTTTTGCGCGTCCTGCCAGAAATCGCCATCAAATGAACTCAAGCCTTCAACAGAAGGGAGCCACGATTGAGAAGAAGCTGGTTTAATTTGACCTTCGCTGCTTCTCTGCGTTGCTTGCGCCTGCCCCGACACCGGTGCGTTGGAGCCGGGAAAGTACCCGCTCTTCCCCTCCGAGACTGTCTCCAACGGCTGCAAAGATTTTCCTGCTTCACCACTCTTAACCTCCTTCGACGACGGGGACGCAGCCGCATCCAGAGAGTCCGCATCTGGCCTAGTCGACTCCATGGAAGCCCGCTGTTTGTCCTCCTCGTACCGCTTGTAGATATCAGAAGGTCTTATGAAAGGCAATGGCTTGCTCGGATTACTTGGAGCACGTCCTCGCGGCGAGGTAGCCGCCGGTGAATCTACCTGTCCTATGCTGCTCTTGCGGGGAGGAAACTGAGAATTCGAAGGTGGCGCTGAAGTATTTATAGGAGCGGTCGAGACTCTCTTGGATAGCGGAGGAGGCAGGGCGGCTGGATTGAAGTCCTTTCGATGTTGCGGAGTGTCACTGATATCGGATTCAGCGCCACTGGGTTGTCTGTAGGCAGGATGCGTTTGTTCGGGCGCTTGAGTAGAGGTCCCAAAAGGTCTTTGGCCGTACTCGTCTTGTGGTGACTGTGTCATGGAAGCGGAGAAGGCACGCTGCTCTTCACCCGCTTCAAACGAATTCCGTCGCGCAGGGTGTAACGCCGCACCCTGCTGTCGTGGATCCGTGAAGCTTCGCGCTGGTTGATCGAATCGTTGGCCATATCCCTTAGGACCTTGGGGTGGCATGGCAGGGACATCGGGCTGGTCAGCACCGTACTCATCATACTCGTCGTAGTCACCCCAGTCGTCGCCATCGTATGCGTTCTTCTTCGCCTCGACCCACTTCTTCGTCTTTGCGCGATTAACATTAGTTTTGTAAGATACGGGCTGGCTGGCTGGGGCGGGGGCCTGGGCTCTGCGGTCACTGCAAGAGGGAAGCAATGTCAGTGTGAGTGTCTACGGGAGTACCGGAGAGCAACATACAGCGGCGACCTAGCCGACTCGTGAGTGAAGCGGTATGGCCCAGACATAGCGGCGTCTAGTACGCAGTAGCTGCTGGAGTGTATGTCACCTGGGACGAGTCTTCACCACCATGACCTAGGCAACACGCCTATCAGGTCGGATGCAACGACAAGACTGTCGCAAGCGATGATGGTGGATGGAGTAGCTGAGTGGGTATTGCGGCGGGTTAGTAAGGGTGGTCGGATGGCTCGAGACGGAGCGGAGGCGAGGCGAGGCGTAGGCGAGGCGCGGCAAACAAGGCCAAATGGAAGTGAGATGGGAGAAGAAGGGGATGAGGTAATGCGCTGCCAGCGGGTGCCACGAGTGCCAGGTCAGAGGGCAGAAGGAGGCGGGTGGGCGAATGAGGTTGGACAAGGCCTGTCCGAGGGGTCGATCGAATGAACAAGGGATCTGCACGTCGTTTGGGAAAAGATAGTTCAACTGTAAGTAGGTGGGACAGGCGTATAAATTATTAGATGATAACTGGATAGTTGAAGGCAAAAGTACAAGGCAATGCAAGGCAATGCAATGCGACAGGACGAAGAGGAGAGATAACTTGAGCAGAACAGGACGACGACGACAGACAATTACAACAACAACCCATCAATAAACTAATATAAAAGCTCCATCAGCGCAATGAGGGATCCCCAGCAGCCGTGCGTCATGTCAAGTCTCTGACAGAGTCTAACTGGTACTCGTGCCTCTGCCATTGGTGGTGATGCGGCCCTAATGAGCGCTAGGTCGGATTGGGCAGCGCACCGCCACAGCTACAGTTCCCATGTTGGTGAAGGCTGGGCCGGCACGGCTGGCTGACCCCGGGCTCCAGAGACTGAGTACGAGACGCCAAAGACACCTTTCGAGAAACCTCCTCCAAACCCAAACAACATCCGTCCCGTCTTCCCGTCTTCGGCTGCTCGCACCCACAACTTCATTCGACCGCCGTCCTGTCCTCCCTTTCGTGCTCCGCTCGTCCTTCCCTACGTGTTCGTTCAACCATAGTTGCTTATTGAGACGTATCCCCGAAAGCCGCGACCGCCACCCCCGTCACCCCTTGCGCGTCCCCGAAAGAAGCAGTCCGACTCCTTCTACTCCGGCCTTTGGCCTGCCGCGCAGAGGCTCGCCCGATTCTCCTCCATTCCACTACATACCTCGTTTCTTCCATACACAATGGCCGTCTCCATACAGGACCGCACGGACGAATTCCGCTCCATTCTTCAACAGGCCCAACGGCGTCAGGCACAATCCAAAACGGGGGCACAGCGCCAGTCACTTCTCACAGCATCCCAAAAAGCCGAATCTGATGGCGCTGCCGCAAAGCGCAAGCATTCCGAATTCCAGCGGAGTGCCAGAGATGTTGCGCGCGGCATATCCGGCACAATGGCCAAGCTGGAGCGATTGTCACAGTTGGCGCGGAGGAAGACGCTCTTTGACGACCGGCCCGTCGAGATTGACGAACTTACATTCGTAATCAAACAAGACATGGCACAGCTTTCACGGCAGATCCAGGACCTCCAGATGTTGACGTCAAAGCAGCACCCTAAGAGCAGGCCCGGAGCAGACCAAGAAGGCGAGCACAATCACCAGGTCGTAGTCATGTTAAAAGACAAATTGCAGAATGTGGGCGGGAGCTTTAAAGACGTATTGGAGGTCCGGACCAAGAACATGCAGGCCTCACGATCGCGAACAGAGCAATTTCTATCTGCCGCCGCGTCGCACTCACAGGCAAGCCTCGATCCCAGTAGGACGGATTCGCCTCTATACCAGACCCCGCAGCGAGGACGATCACCCGGCGGCATTCAGAACACAAACGCTGCTCAACAAGATCTCCTTTCTCTGGACCCTTCCGGCTCGTCCGCCTTGACTCGTGGCGGACAGCAGTCGGATGCACAGCTCATGCTCATGGAAGAAGCGCAGGCGCCGAACCAATACATTCAGCAGCGAGGCCAGGCCATTGAGTCCATCGAGAGCACCATCTCGGAGTTGGGTAGCATTTTTGGGCAATTGGCGCAGATGGTGTCGGAGCAGGGCGAGCAGATTCAACGCATCGATGCCAACACGGAGGATGTGGTGGACAATGTGGAAGGTGCACAACGCGAACTCATGAAGTACTGGAGCCGCGTCCAAGGCAACCGGTGGCTGGTTGCAAAAATGTTTGGTGTTCTGATGATATGTATGTCGTTCCCCAACCCCCCACAACGTATGGTTTTCATTTGACTAACATGGGACGCAGTTTTCCTCCTGTGGGTGCTTATTGCCGGATAAGCAAGAGGCTTTTTGTTTTGCCTGTTGTTTTGGCGCACCCTTTGATATCAATTCATTTGCACGGCGTTCGGGGTTAGATGGGCGAAGAAGATTTGTGTACAGCACACCCGCTCTCGGCCTGGATAGTAGCTCTCTTATGTCCCTCTTCTACATGGAATATTTCCTCAAGGAACCCTCTCCCGTTTTTGGGACCATACATTCATTGTTTCCAACCTCGTCTTCTTATGGAACAAGACCCTTATATTTTTATTTTTTGCCCCCCTTCTCTTCGTCTTCTATACCGTTACCTTGACAAGCATGTATTTGAGTGTATCTTGGGCACAGGCCGGCGAATACGTAGACCTCGTCGTCGACCCTTTTTTAATTGTGTACCACCGTTTTTGTGTAATAGAAGCTGATTCTTCTTCTTGACCATGTATCCATGATCCAAAGCAAGTATCGTAATTCTCAATATGTGTCCGTGGAGATAGATGGATGCATTCTTCAGCGCACCTTCCTTTCTCTTACAAGTCAGGAACCGATATCCGCACGCATGTATTTTTACATTGGTTTTTGGCTTGGCCTGCATCTGCGTCGGATGGAGGCTCTTTTTGTCCGCTAGGCCGGAATCATTTAGTGAGTGTAGCGGGGAATCGTTTTTAATTTACGTGCGACCGAGTGACGAGTCCCTGTAGACCGAGGTGGAATTTAGAAAGGAGGGAGGTGGTTGTACTTGAATTTTGATCTGCCGGGTCAAACACTAGACGCAGAGTAGTCGTAATAATCACTGTTTCAATTCATCATGGGTGTATTTTAAGAATGGGGGTGAGGAGGTTCCATGGTTGATGGTGGAGTCCCAAGGTAATGGAGCTTTCGCTGTACCACAGTTTTGTACTGCATTGCCACCACAGATGTCAACAATAGCGTAGGGCTTGTATCCGATGCCCACTCCCTTGGATCCATGGGGTAGCTTAGTTATGTTTGATTCTAGATTTCCACACCCCCTTTTTTTGGTCTGCTTTCTCCTCGGTTCGTGGCGTGAATATTTTCCTCTCTGCATTAAGAGGCCACGCAAAAAAAAAACCCCCCGGAGATGTTGAAATGTCGGAACGCTCACATGCCCCAGGGACGGACCCTGTTATTTACACCGCCCGCCAAACGGCAGATATACTCCAAATCAATGTTTGTTCATGCCAGGCGGCTGCATGTTCCGAGCACGGGCCCAGACTGCCCGTCTAAGACTACAAGAAACACAAGCACCACCTACTTGACGGTTAAGTACATGAAATAGGTAGTAGACTACAGGACTATACTGCAACCGTACAAAGAGGAGCACCTGCATAGCGGGCCGCTACTCAGTGCGGCGGGTACCGCGCTCGGGCGGCGGTGAAGGAGCCTGCAGCCTTCTGCAAGTCATTTTGGAGAGAGGAGTCGAGACGGATGTTGCGACTGAGTGATGGACTAAAGTTAAAAGAAGGATCAAGTGTCAGCGTGGGAGAGGGAGTCGAGAGCCATGGTCCGAGCAAGTGGTCGACCGGTTGGATGGCCGATATTGGTTGATTGGACTTTGTTCGACGTGCTGCCCAGTGCCGTCACTCCGCACCCCACGTCGGTGCAGCATGCTCTACACTAGTAACTTACCTACATACAAGTACACACCTTCACGCGAATTACTGCGCAGATTGATAGGCAGGCTCGGAAGGAAGCTTGCTGGCCAGAATCACAAGCACAAGCACTCTACCGAGTGTGCACGCGCTGCGCTGCGCTGCTTTGCTTTGCTTTGCTCTGCTTGCCCATTGAAATACTACCTGCTGTACCAAATCCTTCACCGCATCCCTCCCGCTCGTCCAATCCGCCGCGACCTGACCCCATCACTAAGTCGACATTTGGACACTCCAACAACAACACACACACATATCAACACCTGACCCAGCCCCTCTCGTCTCTTCCCTGCTTCTGATCTGAACCTTCGCCTTCCCTTAACTCTCCTCCACTCCCTTCAACTAACTCCCTTCCCGCTCCCATTGCGCCATCTCTCTCGACTCGCTTCAGTCTTCACACCTCTCGGTCCGATAACGCAGCAGATCCTACCCCATCCTATAACCCACCATACTATATTTGCGCCTGCATCCTGCCTCGGCCGGTCTCACTTGCTATTCACCAACGCGCCTCCCGCCGACTATCCCCGTTGACTTGACATCACTCCTGCACAGCTACAAATTTATACCCAACCACCAATTCTTATGATCTATCTGTAGCAATGGCTGGTTCCGGCGGCGATTCTTTCGTCGACCCGACCGCAAACCCCATCTTCATCTTCGACGATGCCGTCTACTTCACAGAAGCCCTGCTGCTCTCTCCCACCGAGAACGAGGACCATCTCGACGCGCAGCTCGCCATGGCCGCCGAATTGTCGGAAATAGAACAACCCTACAAGATCCTCGCCCTCGACCCAGAGCCGAAACCCGCGACCAAGCCTGCGCCCGAAGCTTTTCTCGAGACTGAAGTGCCCGCCTCCCTCGCCGCTACCTCTGCCCTTTCGCTGCAGAGTGAGCAGAGGAGCTCCGCTTCCATCCGCTCTCAAGAGACGCAATCCACCGGCTACACCTCTCAACCCTCCCGTCGCACCTCCCACGATCACGCCACATCGGACCTGTCGCATGCCAAGCATAAGTCACCGTCCCTCTTCCGCGCTTCGCTTTCTTTGGACCGCTCGAGCTATCTTGCAGAACCGCTTCTGCGCGCGAATCATATGCCTAAGAAGTCTATGTCCTCGGTTTTTGGAGGGTATTCCGTCATGTCAAGTTCTTCATCCATGCGAGAACGGACGTCCCGCAAATCGAAGAGAGCGTCTGCGCTTTTCCAAAGGTTCAAACGGACCTCGAGGTTGGTGCTTATTCTTCCCTTACTCGTGTAGTCTCGTATTTAATTATTCCCACTAGCGTCATCACATCCAAGCCCTATCGGGAGCCTCGGTCCGGTGAAGAAGTGGATATGGTGATATTGGGTAGAAGAAAGGATCACGCATTCCCATCGCCTGATTTGGAGTCTCTGCGCGATTCCGGCTACAGTGAAGATGGCGAGTCCTCGCTCGACTTGCCACGCGGTCTCGACATCAAGGTGTCGATGGCGGAAAATCCGGTCGAAACTTTCCTAGATTCGCCTGGGTTTGATGACTCCTCATCGCCCCCAAAGGAAATTTCGGAAGACGAAAAACTTATCGACATCGATCCGATGAAGTGTGACGATTTCCGGAACCTGAGGAACGAGCAGCGGGAACAATATCAGCGGATATCGTTATTCGAAGCAAATCAGTGGAAAGCGCTGGCCGTGCATCAACACTGTACTCTCAAGGGCATTGAGGCACAGTTCAAAACCGATAGACGCAACAAGAAAAAACAGGTTAGTGGTTTTGCGGTATTAATCTTGACTAATACTTACACGATATTCTTCTAGCACCCCATCGAGCTCGAACGCTTGGATGAATTCCAACTCAACATGGAACACGAACTCCGCAAATCTCAAGCCCAAGAAACGCAAAACGTAGCCACGGCCCTCAAGCACATGACGGCGTACTGCTCCGGAACCAATTCCGCAGACCCCACCCTAACCCACGACGTCACACCCGAAGACTGGAAAAAACTAGACCGCCAGCGCCTGCTGCAGCAAAAGCTCCCGGACAAACACGAGAGCCAAATCAACGTCCTCCGAGCCAAGCAAGAGCGCGACATCAAGAACAAACTCGAGAAACAAAAACAGCAACTCGAGCAGCTAGACAAGGAAATGCGCCACCAGCTAAGCCAAGAAGAGTACCACCACGCTCAAGAACAAGACCAATTAGATTCCGTCATGAGGATGCGCCGGAAGCGCGTCGAGAAGCGCTGGGACCTGCGGTACGAAATGTGGCGCAAGGACTGGGAGAAGCAGAAGGATCAATCGCTGCCGGGCCGCGTCCCCCAGGAAGAATGGCCCGACAAGGACGACACGGGATACCTGATCCACTCCACGAGCGCCATGGCCGTTTACAATAGCGCGCTGACGTCGCTGCTCATGGAGGTCGGCCATAAAGCTTTCGAAACGAGGATTCGTGCAAAGTGTCTGCTGCATCATCATCATACTACGACGACCTCTTAGACGAATTCTCTCCCACCCTTTTCATTCGAACATTCGGCTCTACTACTACTACTATACGTCCCCCTCCCCCTCCCCCCGTTTCATTCACCCTTTGAAGAATATACTCCTTTGGACACAGCAAAGCTTTGGGGTTCTTTTTGCATAGCGCGGCGTGTTTATTTCAGTAATTTGTGTTTTTTTTTTTTTTTTTTTTTTTTTTTTTTTTTTTTTTTTTTTTTTTTTCGCAATTTCGCAGCAAGCACTCTCCTCCTCCTGTCTATCCTTTTTTTGTTTATTCATTCAAAGGCATTTTTTTGGAGCTTTTTTCCTCTCACTTCTTTATTATAACTAACATCCTTTGCACGCGCGTGCGTGCGTGCGTTGCGTGCGTTGCGTAGCGTGTGTGTGTGTTCATGCATAGGATGGCATTGCATTATATATACCCCCCCCTCAACCATACTACTTCTCTTTCTAGTCTCTCTTCATCTACTACCACAGGGAGATAGAGATAGAGATAGATAGAAAGAAGGAGTAAGTTAAGTTACCTCGTTGCCCTGATTCTTCTTCTTTTTTTTGTTGTTATTGACTGGAGTTCTAATTCTTGTGGCTTGTGTGTGTGTGTATGCGTGTGCTGTGTGCGTGTGTCTGTCTTATGCAAAGAAAAAAGATGGCCGATTTTTTGCGTTGCGAATGAATCAATAGGATTAAAGGATATACCCCTTCTTCGAAATGTGTTTTGCTTTTTCTTTTTCTTTTTTTTTTGTGGTTTTTTTTTTCAAGGGGGTAGCATGTGAGGGGAGAGGGAAGAGGGAAGAGGAACTTTTATATACCTCCGCGCCCGCGCGCGCCCCCGCGTGTTTGTGAGGAGAAAAGGTTTTCTGTGTTTTTTTTTTTTTTTTTTTTTTTTTTTTTTTTTCAGTTCCCCCAGACCTCGATGCTCTCGATCTT